>JAOEHX010009472.1:0-27380 GCA_025448015.1 Bolborhynchus lineola | reverse complement strand
CACCTGCCTTCAAAGGTACATTGCATTTAACTATTGAAAACTTAGAACATACATGTTGCTTAGGAATTACTGTAAATTCAAATATTGTACAAGGCTGTGCATGTTTTTACAAGTAACTGATATTTAGACATTGGTTAATGTGTCCAACAGCAAGATGAAATTGCGAAATATGGAAAATCTCTGAATACTGATATCTTGCATACAAAGAAGGGTTCCATGATGAAAGAACAAGCCTTTACAATTAGTTCACTTACACGTGTCTCGTACTGCTGAAATACAAATTTCACTTTACTACTGCTGATCATGTTAGGGATGTTTTGGACTCAATTAAAGGTTTGTTGACAGGAATAAATTTATTCACAGACAGTGAATAAGCTATGAAGAATTTTTCTGGGTAATGTCCCAGATTTTTTCCCTGTTCTTCTGAAGGGGGTTTGGGAAACCATCATTTTATCAAAAATGTCAAAATTTCAAATTTAGTTTTTTGTTTGGAGGGAATGAAAATGGGGCTGTTTGTTGTTTTTGTTAGCCACTCCAAGTCAGATAAGACATTATTTTGTCTTGAGCACATTCACTTGGGTTTTGAGATGGTCTTACTCTGTTACATAGATACATAGACACACGTGCATCTCTCTGTTCCCCTCCATTGCTCCCCCTTCCCACTTACTGTTTGCAAAATCTATATGTTTCCACAAAATTATTTTCATTTTGACCGAAGAATGCATTCTGGTAAATATTTTTTTTTTTTTCCCCCAAATCTTTTAAATTGCTCTGGTTTTACATTCTCCAGCATCTTGCTTAAGAGTTCCACATCATGCAGTGCTTTCATGGGAGTTTGGCTAGCCTCAATGCTCTTTTGTATTGTAAGGTTGTTTTTAAATCAGGTCTCCTCACATGACATGCAAATAGATTCATGAAAGGCGGATGAAGTAGTAGGGTAGGAAGAAGCACGAATTGTTTATCAAACCAATTGTGCCAAGAAAAATCAGGTTTTTTTTTGAAAAAACTGGATGTTTTGATAAAGCAATGATAATATGGCCTCTGAAACACCTTATTTCTGAAGAGAAGTTGACTAAATCCAGGGCCCTCTCTCCCCAATAACTGCTATTCTGGAGTGAGCTCAGGGAGCACAGGAGCCACATTAATACACAAGGGGAGAAATATCCATAATCAGCTGAAGTGAGGTGTGAACTGAAAATGTTAAGAAGCATTTCTTTCCCCTGTCGTAAGTCTGCCTAAATGTTTATGTTCTGTTGGAAATGTTTCATGACAACCAAAGCATGTTTGGCTCCTGCAGGTTCTGATAAAGGCTAAGGTTTCGCTCTGTGTTCATTACCAGAGTTGTTCTCCAAAAAATTCTCATATGCAATCAAGCAATGTTCATTTTATGAGTGTTAGAAACATTTTCCCCCTCCATTGTGAATTTAAAGCCTGAGGAGTATCTTGGCTGTGTACTAGGAAATTCTAGCTAGCTAATGCTGTTATGGACATATACCATAAAATGTATGTATTCAATACAGCCAGAAGACCAAGGAAGAACACTTTGAGTTATATTGCGCTGTTTTTCAGATGGAGCAGAAACTTCTTAAAAGGCTTCACTATGGACCGTACACATGTTTAGCCAATATCTTTGGTGAGATGTGTATTAACAAGGTCCTCATGGCAGTGCCAAATGTTAAACAGAGTTTCATACTGCTCAGCAAAGATTTCTACAGAGCAATATTCCCAAAAAGAGTCAGTTTCAGCTGCTAAGACAGCAGTTCACCAAAGGAGTTCAGGCAAACCTGAAGAATCATCCTGATTCAGTGGAGCACTAAAGCATGCGTTTACACATCCCTGAGATGAACGGGATGGAAGCTAAGGAGAAACCCCAGACCCACTGGAGCCCAAGGTGAAACTTCTGTTGATTTCAACAGACAAAATTTCATCTCTTGTGTGTAAGTACTTTGCTGAATGGGCCCTGGGACCTTCCAGATGCTTATTGCCAAGTACAAGAGTAAGCACTTTTGCCTAATCGAAGACTGTGTTCTTCTTACAAGAAATGTGGGCTTCTGTGGCACTACTGTATCCACTTCTACTCCTACATGGGCCAAGTGGTCAATGTGCCAAATACAAAATTTAAAAGGAATGGAAATCAAAGCTGTCCTCTTGCATCTGCACCAGCAAATCCACCTTAGGGGCTTACAACACCCCTGTTACTAGTGTATTTAGGCACTTCATGTATTTATCCTCAGAAGTACTCCATGGGGTGAGGCAGTGCTGCTAATCCTGCAGTACTGGCAGCTCAGCAGGAACAAATGGCTGCACAGTGCCACACAAGTAATTCACTGTCAGGCCTCACTCTCCCACAGCTCAGGCTAATGCTCCTAAGCTCAAGACTGTGCCCCTTCTCACCACGTTTTACAAAAAGCCTATTGCCTTGTGTACATAGTAGTTACACTGCATGAGAAGAAATCTGGCTATCACATTAAAACCTGGGCTAGAAACCTCTAATCTTGCAAAAAAATCATGACATGGAGCTTTTATGGAACTATGAGAGAGACATTAAATAGGTGTTGGAATTGTTTTCTATGATTTATTAAAAATGAAAATGTTGCTTTAGAAGTATTGTTGGAAGCCAAAACTTGACACTGATGAAGGATCAGGCTCTAGAAGGGACTGGTAGGGCTCATTTGTCCCATCTCCAGGCTACTGAGCAAGAGCAAGTGGTAGTTGTCGCATACATTGCTAGAACAGGCTGTTACATTTGCTCAGCACCTAGTACCATCTGATGTGGGTTCATGCTCGAGCTGGTCAGGTGCTACTTATCCATAAATAAAACTGCTCTTAACTTTAAATTCAACCCTGTAAAGTCTTTTAAAATATGAGGTACAAGTGAAAGGTTTTGCCGGAGCTGAGTTGAAGCTAATGGGAGCACTTTGCTCTCCCATAGCTGAAAACTTGAAATAACATAAAAATCAGCAAAGTGTCAGAAAAAGATCTTAGAAAGCTGCCTATTTTACTCTCCCTCTTCTTTGTAACCCTATGGCCTCTTGCCCTACTTATGCCTACTCTGACAAGGTCTCAAGGATCTCTGCGGAAAGAAATACTACAACCTCAACAGGTGACTTCTCCCATTTCGTTGCAGTCTTGGTTGGAAGGGTTTCCTAAAGTCAAACCTGCTTCTGTTATTCAACTCCTTCACCATGGATGTGGCAGAGCATTCCTATGCCCTTAAACAACTTCTCCGGTACCTGAAGACTGGTATTAAATCCAGCCTCAGTCTTTTCTTCTTTAGATTAAACAAACACAGGTTTTAAGATCTTTCTTTCAAAGTCACCTTTTGCTCACCTCTTCTCTGTGCTTTTTTCCTAGACGTTATCTCCCCTGTCCCTACCCAAGACTAGACACGGCATTTCAGCAAAGGCTTATCTTGTAGCTCTAAGATTGCTTATAGCTCCAAGATTACTCCATAAGGGAGAAACAGGACTTTGGTTAAAATTGCAATAAGGTCTTACTTCCAACTTGCTGTGTCACCTGCAGCTGTGTAAGCATTGCATTGTACTGAAACAGACCCAGAGCAGACCTTCGGAGTGTTAAATGATAAATACTTTTGGTTGCTCATAGACCACAATCCAAAATATTCTCTATCTGCTCTATAATCTCTTATGATCATATGATATAGGATAGTGTCAAAACCTTACTAAAGTCAAGGTGCATGCTATCTAATTTCCATTACTGACAAGGCCCATTACACAGAAAAGAAAGTAAGGTTCATTTGACATAGCATGATATATAAATATTGATTTCCAGATGCCTTCTTACAGAATTTTTTTGCGTCTTGAAGGTAATTTGACTTCCTCAATAACTCCTTATTTCCCCCTTTTGCTTAAGTAAAAGCAGAATATTGTGCTTTTCTATCTATCTAGTTATTTGTTCCCTCTTCACAAGTTCCCAGGAACAGTATGAATGAATCTCAGACAGCTTCAACCAGTCCTTAAGTATCCTATACAAAATTAATCAGATTCTGGGGTTCAGAACCAAATGAACCTAAATGAATACCTTTTACCTATCCTTTCCCTTTCTAGGAAAAGCTGGGTTTTGTTTCTGATTTTAATCATGGCCATCACATGCTCATAACTGACCTTTTAATGGGCGAGGATGAGGGAACCCCACTTCACACATAGGCCTTCTCTGCATCCTTTCTGATGCTTTTCTGAATCATGATTATTCAATCAACACTGCTCTTGGCTTACCTCTTACTCCTAATGCACATGCAGAATGACTTTTTCTTACCCTTGGCACCTCTGCCTAATGGTGTTCAGTCTGTGTTCCAGCTTTTCTTGTTCTGTCCTTACATGGTCCTGGTAATCTTTCGTACTTGGTCCATACTATCTGAACACAGCTTTTCCTCTCTGTGCACTCCACACCCACACTGGTCAGTCTGTATCCTACAGTAGGGACTTTCCATTTCCAGCATTGTTAAAGGCCCCTTGCTACCACTGAAAGCTTCTCTTGCTTGATCAGTTTTGTGGCCAGTTGTGGTGTCCCTCCAACCATTTAAGTACCTGACTTTTTTCCTCTATAATTATTACTTATAAAATTTTGAGGCAGTTTTAGCCTTCTCTACATGCCAGGCTTTCAGCAAGTAAAAGTATCCAGACTGAGGCAACACCCCTCCTGGCTTCCCCCTGCCTGTTCTTCCTTTCTTATTATTATTCCAGTCATGTGGATTATCCCACTAAGACCCTGTTACGCCAATTAAGTCATGATTTTGATCTCGTAGTAAGACTTCCAGCTCCGCCTGTTTATCCCAAATATTTCTTCCATTAGTATACAGACGTCTACAGTGTTCAGTGGATTGATTCACTACCCCCTGTGTCTCTCCTGTGACCCTATTTTGAATACCAAAATCTCCAAAATTTTAGGCACCTGTGAAGCTGCTCTTGTTTATGCTCACTTCTTTTTTTTCTCCCTAGTCAACCCCTCCCTTGATCCTACTTTAAAGCCCTTCTAAGTAGGTTAGCAGTTTGTTGGATCAACAGCATGGAGCCACTGCAGCAGAAAAACATGAACACCCTTCAGTAGCATCTCAAGCGATGGCATGCAGCACCCAACCGGCTTTCCCTGAATAGCATGTCCAGCCAGCAGCAAATCTCCTCTCTTCCTATCTGAAGAGGGTTGTCAACTTTCTTAGATATTCTTTTATTATGGGGGAGGGCTGGCTACAAACCTCATAGCTAGAGTTGGGTGTGTGATTTTTTTTCCTTAGCATTGGGTTTAAATATCACTTCGTCTTTTAATAACATACCTGTTCTTGATCTCCACAAGTATCCTCTGCTTCAGGAGGGAGCCAGGTCCTGCATACCTACCTGTGGAGAAGCTGTTTCCTTCTCCATTGATGGCTTTGCTTTCTGCTCTGTCTAGACAGGCTCTCTGTGCTTGTAATTGTCCTCACACACTGTGTCCTCAGGGTCTTCTGGCTTCCTTCTCTTCAGGTTGCCACCAAAAAGGCACCCAGGGGTATAGGCACCTCTCCTGCTATTTGTCTTCCCCACTAGAAGGGAGAGAAAGGTCGTATTCCTTACAAATCCAACCTAAAAAAGGGGCTAAAGTATCAGGATTCTCCACCTGAGATGCACCCCTGTGGTGCAGACCAACATCAAAGCTTGTCTGTGTACAGATGCAGCAAGATTGATCTCACTCACCCCTTAAACTGAGAGGTAGAGAGCTGCTCTTCTCTGGGAATGAGATACATACTTCAGGGTGTATCTTCTGTTCATGGCCATCAGTACAGCAGCCTGGGCACAAATCCATGAAGCTTCAGCTTCCTTTAAATATGCTATATGAAACTCGTCATACACAGAGGAACTGAAAACACTGGAGAGGGGAGCCTTACAGCTTCCACATCACAGCTAGCTTGGGAACCTGACCTTCTTGGAGTCCAGGCAGTATGAGTGCATGTTCCATTGTTTCTCTTCATGCAGGAATGATGCAAAAAATACACTTCAGCCCTACTGTTGTAAACGTACAAGATGACAATGCCACCACTGCAGTCTTCTGATTTTTTATTCCTTCCAACTATGTTCCAATGAAAGAACATTTTGTTTAGCTTATGAAACGTAAATATCTCAAATCATAGGAAAACATACAATAGTTGCATTTTGATATAAACAATCAGTACCCCGTAGGAAAATGCTAGAAGAATTAAATTCTTTTCCTTTTCCTGTTGATTGTGTGTGCTGTGCTTTCAGACAAAATGCCATTTCCCTCCAAAACCTGATGCTCCATTCTTTCCCAGCATTTGCTATTGACACAATTTCCTAAGTTATTGTCATTCCTCTTATTGATTATTATTGCCAATACATGGAAGACTTATAATAACACCCAGCTCCTTCAGAGGCAGAATGGATATCCTCACAAAAAATCACAGAGGTAGAGGAAGGTGCAAAGGACCAACATTAATAAATGGTGTGCCAACAGTGTACGAACTATTGTAATCTATGCACCTGTTTGTCTGAATGTGTTATTCTATGCAGAATAAGGAAATTCTAACATTGAAGTTACTGCTGGAACTGAGTTGTGCAGATCAAAGTGATAATTACTGTGTTCTAGAAATCCTCGTTTTTGATGATGAGGTTTTTTAAGCCTATAACAACACACAGCTCCAATTGTGAAAGCTTAAAATTGCCTCTTCAGTAGAAGCAGAGCTTTGATTTCGTCTAATTTGACCCTTCCACCGCACTTGTAAGTGCACTCCAGCATGGCTAGAGATAAAAACTTTGAAATTTAAATGTGCAACTTGCAGCCAGGGTTGGATTTGCGAGCTAGGACACAGGGTACTTTTTGATGAGCAGCAGTTTTCATTACAGCTGTCAGAAAATACCTCCCCATTAGAAAGTGATGAGTACATTTAATTCAAGTCGAACCCTTCCAACACCATCACTTACACTCTTCTGCTCTGTGAGTGAGGTTCTAATAATACACTGAGCCATGTGGGACACACCAGGGTGATTAATGCTTGGATGTGAACATACACTGCACAGAGTATATATTTCCCCCTTAAATGAATATAGCTGGTTTTCATTGATATTGAGGTAGATTTGCTCTGTACTTGCTCACATGAGGAAGCCTAGAACTGTGGGATGTATCATTCAGTAATAGCTCCTGATAACACTAACACTTGGAACACGACAAAGTAAAAAATGTGAATTCATATTCACTTTTAATAAACTGGGGTAATTAGCCAGTTGAAATGCAATAGAAAGTGACAGCCTGTGACACATAAAAGACTGCAGACTGACAAAGATAGAGCTATTCTTCATTGCGCTAACATCCGTTTCTTCATCAACATTGAATTTTTTCAGTCTCTTGGCATTTCAATTACATTATAAAATGAAGGGCTAAAATCCTGGCTCTGCATTTTTTCCTTTCCTCTTTGAGAGTAAGGAAAAGAGAAAAGCCATCTCTCTTGCTTCTATAGACCCTGAAATGATGCAAGTAAGTGGGCCGTGGCATCCATAATGCCTGTGAGGGGTGCAGAAGAAGGTTTTCAGCCTTGATGTCATCAAGGTGCTCCCAGGGCTGTGAAATCCCAGCAAAGGAAACTCCCAGGAAGACAGTGAGAACGGGGTAAAATAGGTAGAAAAGCAGCAAAAGTATCTATGAGTAAAACAAATGTAGCCATGAAACTTAAGATGCCCCAAACACTCCTTTACTCTTTGTTGGCATCATAGGTATTTTCTTTTGCATCCCCAGTGCCCAACTCCTAATGGGTGTCTGGCGGGGTGCTCATGGTAACTGATTTCTGACAGTGCTGAGTTTCCACCTCATCTGGTATCCCTTTCCCAGTGCTCCAGTCCCTTGTTGGGCTGCACCACAGGGTGCAGGGAGCCAGAAGTGAGGTGGGTGGCAGCATGGCTGGCAGGGCAGTGCCCACACCCACATAGGATGCAGTCCCACGGTACTCTGCCCAGGGTAGCCTGGACACCCCTTATCCTGTGTTGGTGCTGGTGCATGCTGGACCCGTCAATGAGATCACGTTACTTGCTGTGCCAGCATAAAACTAATTCCTCCCCCTAAAAAGGACAGCTTTCTGCTCAGTTATCAAACTGAAACTAACCTCTGAAAGACCCAACCGTTTCCAGAGCCAGTGGAAGCAGAAGGGAGCTGTGGCAATGGGAGCAAGAGAGGAAGGAGGAAGAGAGGAGAAGGAAGATGGAGCTGAGAGCTTGCCTTTCCACTCTCTTATTGGGAGCAGCAGCAAGTCAGCTGGCTTTGCCTAAGAAATTCCTAATACCCAGTTTCCCCTTTTTTCATGATGGGGTCCAAGCTTAAATAGGGGAATTTCAAGCTAGATATAAGGAAGAAGCTCTTTACTATGAGGGTAGTGAGGCAGTGCAACAGGTTACCCAAAGAAGTGGTGAATGCTCCATCCCTGGCAGTGTTCAAGGGCGGATTGCACAGAGCCTTGGGCAAACACGATCTAGTGTGAGGCATCCCTGTCCATGGCAGGGGGGTTGGAAGTAGATGATCTGAAGGTCTGTTGCAATGCTAACTCTTCTATGATTCTATGATGATTTTTTGTAAGGTCCTCATTTGAAGACATAAATGGTATTACTGTCATTTCAGCATTTGCTGAGGTTAAACCTACATATAGCAAAGCAGTAACTCTTATTTAGATCAGCTGAGACAACAGTAAAAGCCAGACCAGCATTTAGGCACGTGAGTCCTTCCTCAGTACTGACGTAGCCTCACTCACTGCCTTGGAGCAGTCTGGTGACCAGAGCACTGTTACTCTTCCCACCATTCAGGTCTTCTGAAAATCTTTCCATAAACCTCCAGCAGAGACAAAGAAGTGAGGAGGAAGTATTTTTACATGAGGAACAAATGACATTTAAATTCTTTTTTTAAATTACATCAGGATATTTTGTTGTGCAAAGCCTTAACTTGTTGACTTGTGAAACCAATGACTTCTCTCCTAGGCATGCTATTTTGTTGATTTTTATATATGGTTTTAAGAGCCTCAGATGGAAGGCACCGAGGCTGAGCTGTACTATTTTCTCAAAAGCCTCATGGTCTTATTTGGTTCATATATCAAAGCAGCTTTTAATTTCTCAGCTGTGGGACTCAAGTCTTAAAATGCACCAGCAGCCAGAAACTCTCCTTTAAGTACCTGAATGAAAGGGTCAGGTTTTCAACTGTTTCTAGTCTCCTGCAGTTCCTATTGTTTTAATAGAGATGTGCTGTTCAGGAAACCTAGCTCCCAGCTGTAGGCATGAACTTCTACTGTTGTGACCTAATGCTTCACAGTACAATCACTACTTCTATCACTGCAGCGAATAATGGATCTGGAGGGAACGTGTAGTCTAACTAGCATGCACAGAAAAATGGTGATGACCTGAACTCCTACCTTCCACTGCCTACCTTTGAGCCTTATTTTTCAGTGAAAAAGAAGTAATCTTTGCAGAAGTGAAATAAGCAACCATATATTTTGAATAGATCTTACAAATCTCACAGAGAGGGTGAAAGGCAAAACTGTGTTAGCAGCACTGCTGGAATTACTCATTTGTGAACCATTTTGTTGAAAAACTGAGCTCTGAGGTGTGCCTTTGAGTCCTTTCATCATTCTCTTAGGTGCTCTGTAGAAGGTGCAACGTGGCACTGTGACAGGTTGCTGAAGACACCTCTTTTCCATTCTCTCACTGGGCTTCCTATGTCTGACTTCTCTTTTCTATCAACAGTAAAATGTCTTTTTGGTAGCTGGGTAAACCACAATTCTGAATTTTAAGCAGCCAAGGATATGAACTTGAACCTGTCTTTACAAACTTGAATTTCATTGCTTATAAGTGTTTGTTTGAGTAAAATTTAGGCTGTATGAGTTAGTCTTCCAACAGAGGCATGAGCAGATCCGATCTGAAGCTCAGGCTAGTTCTTTGGGTGGTGTAAGTATTGAGTCGAGTGCTGACACTGATGAAACAAAACCATTTTACACCAGCTGAGGGCTCTGTGTATGTTTTTTAAATTCAAGGAACTTTTCACAGATGGAGTTTTATTCTTGCCCTGTTCAGCCAGCAATATTCGTGATCAGAAAGAGAGTGTTCCTCTGCCAGGTCACTGCAGAAGTGAGATAAATGTGCAGATGATGAAGAAGTCTTAATCATAGTTTGCTTTTAACCCTTAGATTTTGTTCATTACCTCTCCAGTCACTCATTCTAGTAAATCACCTTGGCTCTGGCAGAAAATGCAAGGGAAACAAACTGGAACCTGTTTTCACCTTAAGCAGCCAAGTGGTTAAAGGACTGGCATGTAAACAGCTCTACTACACCTATGCTGTATTATGAAGTCCAGTGGGATTCTGCTTTAATCTTGAGAGGGAGTGCGAGGGGTTTGTTTTTCACAGGGGCTTTAGCCTACAGTTAAGTGCAAACACCTGCTGAAGTACTGGTAATTAGTAGGTAATTAGTAGCTAATGTTCTTAGAATTTAAAAAGAAAAGCTTACATAAGTAATTACTTACTATTTCTTATAATGTGCTGCTTTTCCTGAGATTTCATATCCCCAGAACATTTGCCAAGTTCCTAGGTTCCTCAACATACTAAATTGTTTATTAATTACACACGTATATTGCTTGTAGAAAAAAAAATAAAATGCATTAAAACACTGGAAACAGGAGTGAGTTATCTTTTAAATTACAGCACAAGACTCACTGGAAATGACGGAATTTGCGGAGGGTACCAGCTTTAGGAGGAGCATTAACTTGGGGCTGGGAGATGAGGATGGTGGTGGCTGGAGCAATGAAAGCAACAGCTGGGTAGCCCAGAATGCGTTCCTTTTTCTTGGATAGGGGATAGAGAGACTCAGAGAGAGAAGCGGGCTTTGTGGTGAATGTTCTACTCAGTCCAGTAAATGTTTAGCACAGCTGTGGACCCCCAATTTGATTCACGCTTTCCCAGATCTATTCACACATTTCAGGTGTGTGCTAAGAGTTGGGGGCTGCTCTGGCTCTGCAGCAAAGCACTTCGAGTGCTATTTCACCTTTTGCAGAAGGATCTTTTCTGGATCAATAGAAGAGCTAAAACATCTGCCTCATCAAACTCTTTCTGCAGCCAGCACTCAGCATTTCATATATGAGAAGTATTATGGCAAAGCTGTGCTTTTCTACATGCTTTAGACCAGACCTAACAGATGATGCAGCTATCAAGGCTGTGATTGCACTTACCAGCTGCCAGCCTTGCTGTTCCAGTGTGTGGGACATGCTTTATACAGAGGCAGAAAAGCAGAATGCCTGCTGAAGTCCATCAATAACTGGATGTTGCTCACTATGTGTCCTCCCGTAGGACCCTGGCCACAGCTCGGCATGAGTCTATTCCTACAGGGCAGTAGGGTATACACAGCCTGTTCTCTCTGATGGCGACTCTTTTGTGAGGTAAAGTGCATACAAAAGCAGGTTTAATATCAGCAAGGACTGTATAAAGGTGAATCATAGTTCTACAGAGTAGTCCTTGCAGGGAAGAGGTTAAATTTTACCCTCCGAGCTTCTGCATTGGAGGATGAAACACAAAAGCAGTAGGAGATCTGCCATCTTCCCTGAACCCATGCTGTACAGCAGGGCCCAGGGGACAGCTGAGCTATCTCAGGATCTTCTCATGTAGGACAAAGGCTTTTGGAAGAGCTGAGATGGGAAAACCTCTCCACTTTTCAAGGAAGCTTACCAACTTGAAGGAGAAGCCTCCCAGACCTTGGCCATGGCAAGGGTGGGGAGTGCCCCTGGATGTCTCTCAGCTCCTAACTTCCTTTATCCTGTCTTACACCATTTCAATTAGGGTTCTGTAAACTAAAAACTTGTGGAGCAGCCTGGCCAGGGCTGTGCTACTTTAACAGAAAGGTAATTCCCTTGAAGATGGAGCCACACTAAAGATAGAGAACCATGAAGCTGAAGTGCTTCTTTTATAGTTACTATTCAGAGTTAAGTTTTGTTTTTAGCTTGGCACTGAATAAGAAAAAAACAAACAAACATTCACAAATTGGACTAATTGAGATTAAAGCTGCTGGTAGGCACCAACTTAGCATACAGCTTGGGCTTCCTCAGGGTTTTAGGTCCTCTAGCATTCTTATTATTCCTTTCCAATCAATTAAGCTGAATGCAAATGGCAAAAACTAAAATTACGAAGAAAATAAAACAAAATGAAAAAACACTTCCAGAAAAAAAATCAAAAACACCCCAAGGGAGGGGGAGAGTTTGCTGTTTCAGCCATACACAGCTCTTGAGAAAAAACACCCACATTTTCATGCAGAGTTTTAACACAAGCTGATTAATCTCTTTGAGGTATACACCTTGGAAGGCTCCAAACCCAGCTGTATCTTAATAGCAACTAATATCAACTCCTCTCACACAGAGCCAGCAACTCTCTGAGGGGGTGCTTGAGTGCTAGGGTAGCATTTGTTTCCTGAGCTCTGGGTTTACTTTCTCCTGGTGAAGACAAACCAGGCACTCCTTTGTCATTCAACTTTGCTTTAGATTCATACAACATTTACCACGACTCAGGTTTTCCTGAACTGCAAATGGCATTGCCTGTCAGGACAAAGGAAAACTCCGAATGAAGGCACCCTAGGTGATGAAGAGATTTGTCCTTGCAAAGTCTTTATTGAAAGAGTGGCTTTGTGTCTCTCACAGCATTTCTTTCAGTGAAAAAGTGCTAGCTTCATTTTTTAATTAAAAGTAGTGCGTGCTTCATACTTACATGGTAATGATTTGTAAAAGTATTTATGTTTCCTAAATAAGCAGCAATTAAAAAAATTAAACAGCAAATCTGCAGCCCTTTAGGAGCTATTTCCTGCCACTGTGCTATGCACCAGGGATGTGTGAGGCTTCCTAATCATTGCTGGGGACCAAAAAGCAGATTATTTGTGCTTCAAAGGCATTGGTCTGTACATCCAAATTACAAAGTACCATCCCTGTTAGTGGTGTAGGACTGAGAATGGAGTTGTTGTGATTCACTCTGAAAGGAAAAATGTATCCGTCAGCCTGTCTATTTTAATTCCTTATTTTTATAGCACGTTTTGCTCGGAAGGTGAATCTATGTAACTCTGAAGGGAGGTATGGGAAGAATATTGATATAGGAAAATAGTCTCATATCCCTTGAGCTGCAAGAGAAAACTGCTTGAAAGAGCACAGAAATACCACCCAGCAGTTTAAGAAAGGAAGAATACTTAATTTGAATAATTTTGAACACAAATTGGCATTAGAGTACAAATGCAATTTGGCCAAGACATCAGACGACTGTAGCTCGCCAAAGGGTTTGACATTAAATTATCTAATCTAGCCATGCTTTCAGAACTGAACAAAAGGCCCGTTCTATAACTCAGTCTCCTCTGTGGGCCCTCTTCATGTACCCTGGGGTTCCTAATGCAGTGTTATTTAGCTTTTTCATGAAGACCAACCTTGAATAGACATGATATTTTTACTCTTTCTCCAGCATGCTACTCAAGACATGTCTCACTGTAAGGATTCAGTTCAGTTGCCTTATCAGAAAACTCAAATGCTGTTTAAGATGTCCAAGACATCCATCAAGGCTAGCAGATGTAACACATCACCAAGGCAAGGCTCATGTCTTCCTGTACCAGGAACTTGTCCCATTGTCTAATGGAAATGCCAGATTGGTGGTGTAATGATACAAGCTGGGATTGTGATATAGTGACAGCACATGTTAATTCCACTGTGGTAGCCAGTTTTGTTATTTTCAAGCAAGATATTCTTACTACACTCAGAATATTGGTTGTTTTGATTCTCTATGAAAATTTAGAAACAGATGGAAAACAGTTTTTCAGAGGCTACTATATCTTCCTGGAGAGTTACAAGAGAGATGAGCTGGATAATGACATTTTGCAGTTTGATTCCTGAAAACTGGTTTGATTTCAGGTCAGTCATTTTACTTTTGATGTAAACTGATGGCAGATAACAGAGCAAAAATACACATTCTTCTCTGTGTGTCAACTGATTCATCATTTACCCAGCTGATGTATCAATTTGCACATGAAAAGCTATGTGCAAATAAGACAGGACAACATTTATGCATTGTAGGCTAATTTTGCTCTCAGTTATACCCATTCCACTCCACTCCTTTCATTGGGGTTGACAGGTATAAATGAGAGCAGATGATTTTTTCTCTGTGACCTTATACAGAAATGAATGAGATCCTTCAGGACTTCGTTGCCTGTACATTTATAACAATAAAGCAATCACAGTGATCATATAATGGCTTTTTTTTCATTGCTTCTTTGGGGCACTAGCTCAGCTCATTTAATTGATAACTGGTTGATGATCCATCCTGGTCAGACGTGGTCTAGGTGGTGGGTAAAAGCTGCACACGCATGATAGGTCTTCATATACCAGACATTGAAGTATGGTGTTTGATATATGAGTGTTGTGTTCTTACAGAACAGAGGTAGATCTTGGGCTTATGGAAAGTGCGTGTCTGTATCTGAAATCACAAAAGATAAATACAGGTCATAAGAATTGCACACCAGTCTCAACAGCAAGTATCTGAACTTGAGTAGGCTGAACCCTTCATTTCCCCCATATCCAGGCTGAAGAGAATGAGTGAATCCACATGGAGGAAAGCAGCAGCCCCAGGCTGTATTTAGGAATCTTTCTCCAGGTTTTCTGAAGCTTACAGTAAACCTACACAAAATCAAGTGGACAATATAAAGCTAAGAACGAGGCCAAAGAAGGAGCAAATGTTGCATGCATCTGAACTGTTAATTCTTGCCTAGTAGTCAGTGGAGATTTTTGCTTAGTTTGAACATGTTATTCAGAAGCATCTCTTTATAAAGACCTCTTTTTATAAAAGCTTAAGTCTGCAGGCACATATTCACCACTACAAGAAGTTTTGTCATGTTTACATAAATAGAAAAAGCTCATGGCTTGTGGTCTTTCAAGAGCTGGATGAGATGAGAAAATTGGTAGCACATGAAGGAAACCATGCTACCAAGTACTATCAACTCAGAGAGATCTTTTGCTGAGCTTGTGATGTGCCTGTTATTCTGGAGAACCACGGTTACAGGCTCTCTGTGGGTCATTTAACATAACATCTTTGGCTCTTTGCAGAGCATCTGTCATTATAAGAGTCTGAAAATGACAGTGGATGCCCAATGACAACTATTGTGTGCAGCCAAGAAGGGAGAAAAAGTATTTCTATTGGTCGAGCAAATAAGTTGCTTATCATGAAAAGGCATCTCTGGAGCAGGACCAATCACCTGACTAAATCTAGCAATTAGCTACTGCCTAGATGGGGTAAACCTCCGAGTGAGTCAGATAGAGGAAGAAACAATGTTTTGTGTTCCAAAGTTCTGTGTTCCAAAAGTTATAAAGTTCATAGTTAGTTACTAAAATGATTCGCCGGTCTTCCTCATGATGAAAATCTGTATTTCTTGAGATTAAGGAGTTCTTCTCCTCCCTAAGCAGTGCCTTTGCATCATCTTTATGCTTACATGCATGATTTTTGTACATACTATTGTTTTATGTATGTATTTCAGGACAGCGAATCAATGTCACTCTATCTCCCTGTGAGGGAGCAAAAGGAAAGAAAACACAAATTACTGTACCACTTGAGCAAGACTGTATCAAAAGCTGGGTAAAAACCTTCAACTGTGGTCTTTGGCTTAAACTATGCAGTGTTCTACATCTGGAGGTCATACCCATATACAGGCCAAGCTGATGTCATGGTTGCAACGTCTAAAAGCTCTGGATGCCACTAAAGATTTCCAACAGAGTATGTGTGAACATTATAGAGACAGCAGCAGCATGTTGGTTTGCGTTTTTTTTAGGTATCTCCTGTTAATTAAGGGCATGTCTTAAACCCAGGCTTAGTTTTATCACTTAGATAAGTGAAAAGCTGTAACAAGGATGTGACCCTTGTTTGAAGCCAGCTCAACAATCCTTTCAAGCTCAGAGAGCTAGTGTGATGAGGAAGAGAGGCATGAAGACCTGAAACGATTTAATTGCAGTCACAGAACAGATAAGTTCTGAACCCTCATTTCTAAAACCCCAGCAATGCTGTCTCACTGTCCTTCTGCTATGACAGAAATAGTCCAGATGGAGGGTTTGACTTCAGCAATGACTGCCACAACATGATCTGAATGTGATGTTAGTGCCCTACACACTAACTGTAAAATAACATAAATCCTAGCCTACACAGAGATTTCCCTGTCAGTACAGTATGCTGCTTTCTTTGGTGCTCATGAGATGCTTGTAAATGCCTGTCAGAATTTATCTTCTGCTTTTATTTATTTATTTATTTATGTAATCTCACTTGCTTTCACAAGCCTTGTCTCTTTAACCATGTAATTTAATTATTAAACATGGAAATATTTCCCCCTTTATTCTGATTATTCTGTGGCTGATGACGGTGAGATGCCATGATGAAGTGCACTCAAGGACCTCTTAGATGAGCCTATATATTTGCATTGCTAATTTCTTGCCTTGACAGGGAAGGCAACGGTTGACTTTGTTCCTTGTTTGATTCATAGATCTGTCTTGTTTTATTGAGGATTGATTTGTGTGTAGGCAGGGAAGAAGGCTGGATATATGGTTTGAATTGCTAGCTCTTGCACACAAGTGAAGTACTGCTTGTTTGCAAGCAGATACTAAAAAACGGGAAAACAATTGCATTACAAAAGAATTGTTAAGGTGTCTGTGAGGAAGCTCTGCGTGTAAAGACCTGCAAAAGAGATACTTTTGTCTGTGTGGGCCAAGAAAGGGAGATGATCCAAGGAGAACTTAGAATGGACAGTTTGAAGCAAATGGAGATCACTGATAACAGAAAAATAAATACTTCATATAGGCTTAGTGTTAGCATCAGACTCTTACAATGCTGGTAAGATGCATAAAAGCCATGAATCCATGGAATGCTGAAAAGAATAATGTTTCTTTCACAAGTAGTATAAGACTTGGAGGCTTAGTCCAGACCAAGTACAAAGTAGAAAGCCTCACAAAAAAATAATTGAGGTCCCTGCAAAATATTTCAATTTTTTATTGATTGAAGGCAATTATCCCTTAATTGCATATTTAAATGAGGTATTAGGAGGTTTAACTAAGCAATGCCTCTTAATTGCTGCTGCACACTAGGTGTCACAGATTGTGTTTATTTCGTATGTTAATTAAAGAGAATGGGTATTTTATTTTATTGACTAGCAAGCTCTTCAGGCTGTACTGCTTAGGACCAAGGGCGTCTCAGGCGTCCGCAGGACCGTGGGTATTAATGTAATTATTAGAAAGTTTCCAGCTTTAAATGAAGAGGTATATCTCAATTTTGTGGATATTTTCAGCCACTTAGACCATATATAAGTAGGAGGAGGGAGAACCTGAACCCAGGTAATGTTAACTTGAATGATACAGAAGTTCTTGAGAGCAGGCACAACAGGAAAGTTATGCGTGTCAAGAGCACAGGTCTTTTTCTGTCAGTGCTGAACACACAGCTGTGAGACTGAGACAGGATCTGATGGGGTCTGATTTGAAGTACCAGGCATGATTTCCAGGCTATCGCATTATTCTGTAAGCATTTGTTGCACAGTCTTGTGTGATTCATATCTTGGAGTTAGCAGCCCCACCACTGCAAGGTCAGGGAGAAGCGTCTGGATCCCACATGGCTGTTGTGAGCTGTTTTATTTGGGGATTGATTTACATAAATGATGGGGTTTCTGTAAAAGACTTTCTTGTCTGACTAACTGTAGCTGCTGAAAGAGTGATGTACAGGTAGAGCCAAACATTAAGGTGAGGTAGAGTTCTGTGCTGGTGTGTAACAGGTCTACACAATATAAGGTCATACACCAAGGTCTCTGATAGTATCCAGTTTTCCTATAAGAAAATAATCAGCTGGAAAACACTGAAAAGGCTAGAGACAAGGTATCCTATCAAATCACTGGAGTGCTATGCCATATCTATATGGAGGGGCAGATGGATGGATACTGCAAACTGGTCAGATATGAACCTTCACCGGGACAGAAACCATACAGCCGTTGTTAGTGAGGTTTGTGCCTGAGCTAATAAGTCCCACTGGGAGGCAGAGTGTGTTAATTCAGGAATAATATAAGACTCACGCCACCAAACAGCTTCTGGATCAGAGCAAGTGTAGATCAGGGTATGGGCAAAAGGGACACGTCTGCAGGCACCCAGTGCAGCTCACCAGTGTGGTGGGGCTGGTGAGAAATTGAAGGTGGTTTCAGGGTGCATCAAGCATATCCCTGCCTAGGGCATGGAGAGGCTCTCAGAGATATGCATAAGGAAAAGCAATCTGGACTTGGAACCAGAGGCGCAAAGATCTGCCAGAATGACCAGGGGGGCAGCCTAATCCATTTGGGGAAACTCAGGAACATAGCATATTTTGTCTAGAGAAACAGAAGCAGATGGCAGAAGCCTGAGCAATCTTCAGGGATGGGCCTAGGGCGACTGGCTGCATCCTTGCTCGAGAAGGCAATAACTGACTTACAGCAGGAGCAATGGCCCCAGCCACACACCAGCTCCTGGGGCTGCTGTGGAGGCCGGGAACAAGCAGAAGGGGGAAGATAGAGGGGATGAAGAAGCAAGATTCTCCAGCTGGCTTTGGGGGAGAGGGTCTTGAAGGAGAAAGAGAACTTCATCAGGGACTGTAGTGATAGGACAAGAGGTAATGGGTTCAAACTAAAACAGGGGAAGTTCAGATTAGATATGAGGAAGAAGTTCTTTACTGTGAGGGTGGTGAGGCACTGGAACAGGTTGCCCAGAGAAGTGGTAAAAATGATCCATCCCTGGCAGTGTTCAGGCCTTGGGTGACACAATCTAGGGTAGGGCATCCCTGCAGAATGAGCAAAGCAGTGAGGTTCAGAAATGTCTTTTAAGTTAGGGCAGTGGAAGAAAAAAAGTGTTCTGAACATGGCACTGAACTGGTTATTTATTGAATCACCGGTTAGTGTTTGAAACTGCTCTGTGGTGCCAGAGAATAGCTTTTCCAACTCTATGTTCAGATGAAATATTCCAAAAATTGTGTTTCTGGTGTGTTTTTCTACCTGAACATATAAGGATTTTCAAAGAAGCACCAAAGAAGCATCTCGTGACTGTTCTTTGAGCACAGGGCATCTGGCTTTCTTTTGTGTTTTGGAAAAACCAACTGGAGCCAGTAATGATGGGATGACCATGGACATCATTTCTGCCTTCTGTCAGAATGTAAAAATGCAGTGCCAGAGTAAGAACCATCAGCTTGAAGTATTGACTGTACTGTTAGACTTAACAGTGATTTTGCTCTCTTTTAAATGTGTTAAATCTGACCATAGATTAAATTTAAACTACTTTGCTACAACATAATCCACCAGGGACACCCTGACTTTCCATTGTCTTTAATGGAGCCTCTACTGAACAATTAGAGCAAAGCACAAAATATGCAGTGTGGCTGTAGAGACGAAGTGGTTAACATCCTTTTTTTTTTTTTGTGGGTAATTTCCCCTTTTAGTTCTTACTGTGTCATTATAATTAGCAAAGCCCAAGGGTTCAAATCTGAGCTAACAAAGGGCAGAAGCATGATAGTTTGTGTGTTGTTACTGCTGCTTATTACATCTATCATTATCATCTCACCATGACCTTGGGCTTCCCCTGCTGGTTTATCATCTCTCCATCTCATGTCTGCTGTAAGCTCTCTAGGGCAGACCTGGTGATTTGGTGGTCCAGGCCTACAACTGCAGGACTTCATTCTACATCAAGGCCTGTAGGAGCGG
This sequence comes from Bolborhynchus lineola, assembly GCA_025448015.1. Classification (NCBI taxonomy): domain Eukaryota; kingdom Metazoa; phylum Chordata; class Aves; order Psittaciformes; family Psittacidae; genus Bolborhynchus; species Bolborhynchus lineola. The sequence continues at coordinate 7,656 of JAOEHX010009472.1, read as the reverse complement.
CAATACAACTTTTAGAAAGAGGGTTAACAAATGCATGGTTTAATAGCTGGTCTTTCGGAAAGGCAAATGCTGCTGTGTTGAGCATGTCCTCCTGGGGTCCAGTAGGTGGCTGTTGTAGGATCAAAAAAAGGCTGAGCTGTATATGGCAGCATGTTAAAGGACTGGGCAGAAAGCATCTCTGATCTGCCACAAAATTCAGGCTATTGTCCTGTGGGAATAGTGACAAACCGGTTAGCTCGTGCAAAGCCATAGGAAAAAGGTGGCTTGCATCTACCTCAGGTTCAGTTTTAAGAGAACTCAACTATGGATTGATCAGACTCATCAACAAGACATTCCCTTCCAAGACAAACTGTCAAGACTGCTGCAGCCAGTTTTGTCCTCTGCTGAAGTCCAGGCACAGTTGCCCCAGCGTCTTCAGAACCTCCTTGAGCTGGTGGTATGTTGGTGTCTACCGTGCTTTGCTGGCATTGAGTCTTTGAAAAGCTGAGATATTTTTCTCTATCTAAGATCTTTGGGCTAATGCAGAGGTGTGAAGATGAAACATAGCAGCTTTTCAGCCATTAAAGGGGAGATCAGACTGGACAATTTACGGCTCCCTTTTGGCCAGAAATCTGTGGAACAATACATTGTCCCTCACTGGGCAAAGACTTCTGAGAAGCCTATAATTTAGCCTGTAATGTATGAGAGGTTTAATATTACAACAGGCAGCACAATGACTTGAAGAGAACCAGACGGGTCTTGACATCACTAGCCTTTTCTTCCCTTCAGTTCCCGAGAGCAGTTGCTATTGTTTGAGCTTCCTCACTAATGGCATTGGAGAGGGAACCAGCATCGGCCAACCGGTAGGTCTCTTGCCACTGTATCATTATTTCTGTTCCTAGTAGATCTAGACAGGACCATGATCAAAATATCGCAGGCTGCCAGCAAACTTCTGCTGCCATGAGAGGGGCTGAACTGCTGTTTGCAAGGAGAGGATGGAATTTTCAAAGTTAATGTGGTTCCAATCTCTGGAACTATTTAACTGCAGCACACAAAGCGTTCAAGTACACAGGGAATTCAGTCGTTTTATGCAGGTCAGCCCTGTGATGAAAATTTTTATATCAAAATGTTTAACTTCAAAAGGGGTTAGATTCAATTTCCTGGTGAAGGCTCGAGTCAGTTTTCATTTTAATCTCCCCTGCGTGCCTGCCCTAGGTAAAATGTCATTGCATTGTCACGTTTGATTGTAATAATCGTAGTCATTTGGCCAGCAACAAAATCACAGGCCTGAACATTCCTGACGATTTAATCCAAATTCAGATCCAGATACATCACATGTCCCACTTTTGAAATGAGCGGAGCCATTTATTTGCACCTGGATCATCAAATTAGGATGTGGCTCTGTCCTCTGAGGTCCTTGCTTCTATCTTACCTTATCTTCTGCTCCCCAGACAACATTTTTCCTGTTCAGAGCAGCTGCTCCAATGACTGATTCTGAAGCTGCCGAAATAATGTAGACTCTTCCCCCATCCAGAGAAACCAGCAGCACCACATTGTTTGTGTCTTTCTTTTCATAAGTAGTCCATGAATATTCTTCCTTAAGTCACTGAAGGAAAATACTTCCAAAAAAAAAACAAAAACTCCTGTCTTGTCTTTAAGAAAAATATTTGGACTGGTAAAATGCATTGTACTATGAAGGATAGTTCCAATTTACAGACTCATGAGCTTATGAGTGGAATAAGCTTCCATCCTTATCTTTATGTTACAGCAATGGCACCCACATACGATAAGTCTTCTCTGGCAGAATTTTGAAAAAGTAATTCCAATGCAGTGCATATAAAATAAATGCTATCAAGGAAAAATATTTTTTGCTCCCCTGGAATAGAAAACATTATTGAAACTGTTGGATGCCTCAGGAGTCTATTCATGCAAAATCTATTTCTGCAGTCAAAATATATTCTATTCTGCAGATATTTTTTCAATATGTGACTGAGACTTCAAGACAGAAAGAAATAGCCATTTTGGCCAGGAAAGAACTGGCATGTGGTCTGGCTTTAGGTGAGCATAGGTTTTTTGCATGAAAATTATAGTAATTATGGGTATTTGTAAACAGCGATTTTTGCACTTTAACGGCCTAATCGCATGGTCAACAGCTGGAAGTTGCTCTATGCAGATTCTTACCTAACACATAATAAAAGTCACCCTTTGCTGCATTTCCACAAAGAAACAAATTATAGCACAAAAGAGACCTGCCAAATGCAATCTTTCATCCTCTTCTGCTTCTTAAAGAGGATGTTTGAATATTCTGATTTTAAAAAAGGGATAAAACAAAAGGAAAAGTAATTTATGTATATCTAAGCCACGTGTTTAAAGAAAAAAAGAATGAAAAATGCTGATGTATATGTACTACTTAGCCATTCACTGTTAATATATGCATTTCCATTGCATTTGAAAGTTCATATGTCATGCATGGTACACATCTGTTCTTTTCATTTTCAATTCTTTTTTAAATACATATTTTTAATTTCTCCCTATTGTTTTCTCAAATGGTTCCATTACAGCAATTTAAAAGCATATCCAACAGGCATAACCACACAAAATGACTCTTGTCATATTGAAAATTTTTGCAACCTGATGAGGAATTTGCAATCTGACAGGAAACAAAACCAAAAACACCCTACCTAAACTGTCTTCCCCATAAACTGCTGGGAAGCACCTCAGTTTAGCATCCTGGTCCCCAGGTGTCCTAATCCAGGCATAGCTCAATCAATTAGAAGTTGCACTAGCTGGTGCTGGTGTTTACATTAATCTTTACTTTGCATTTAGAAGTGCTTGGGAAATAAAAGGGCAGTTGCTGTAGTTCAGCTGAGAAATGGTAACTTCAAATCCTCAATTTGCTTGTGATGAACACCCTTTACCCTTAGGTTTTCTAATAAGATGCTGTCAATATGCATCACTTCTAATCTTCTACATCCTCACCCCTGTTTCTCTGCTGAACAGCAGATGAATACTGTAATCAGGATTTTCTATAGCCAGGTTTTAAAAAATGAGTGCATAAAAACTCAAGATACACCCACAGCTTCACCAGGAGCTGGGCAGAAACGCACAACCACAACACTCTTTCTTTCTTGCTTTCACAGTTACTTCCCTTCCATCAAGTAGTTATATAGACTGTGTTAATAAGCATTGAGTTATATAAAGCTGCACACCCATGGTTAGTTTGTGTATGGAATCAGTGAGTTTGTATATGTAATGTATAATGTCAACAGTAGCTACTGGAACTTGAATATAAATTTAGTCTAAAACTTGCAGTGGAGGAGAAATGAATGCTAAGAAACTATGGACAAGTGATGACCATGAAGAACTCTAAAGCCCCCGTTAAGAAATTACATTTTGAGGGATTATCTGCAGAAACCAAACCCACTTGGCTATTGGATCCCTGTCCCTTGTGCATGCTGTTTTGCTTGGCTGAGGATGGGATCTCAGTTTTCTGGGACTGCAACTGGGACCTGAGCCTCCCCAGCAAGCCCCAACTGAGAGAGAGCTCAGAGGAATGCCCTGGCAATGCCCCAGCATAGAGCAGCTCTCATATAGCTGATACCTGCCTGACATCTGGGGCTCACCTGCAGTTGATGGCGGAGACTGGGTGAGAGTGAAGGTTGCCCTTTCTTTCTTTCCCCTGCTGAGACAGGGACTTCCCAGCTGCTGAACAGGCTGGGAGACATGGCTGTCAGGCTGCACTTACAATTCTTACTCTGAGGCTCATTCTTACCCCTTTCTTATCCTTTGAAGTCTTTCTGCTTTCTGTCAGCAAGCACTTGGCATGTATTTGGATTAATTTTGTTCTTTCTCCCTTTTTTGCCACTGTATATGTTATTTTTTGTTAATTTAGGAATTACTGTGAGTCTTTGGCTTGACTCTTATTGAATATTGTGCATTTTAAAGGTGTTTAGTCCTTTCATTGCTAATATTAATCGCTTCACTATCAATTCCCTATTCCCATCTGTTGTTTTGAAATAGCATTATGTATTATTATGCTTCTTCATTGCTTTGGCTCTCTGTCACAGCTGAATGCTTGTTTACTTCACCCTCTGAGGAGCTCCCAATATCCTTTTTCTCCCTTGTTCTCATGGTAATGCTCCAGTTCCATGAGTCCTGGTGTGTTCATCAGACGTTCTCCTGTAAAAGCTTTACAGCATCTTGCCCCTGAGTTTTAACATCTGTCTCAGTTTCTGTCCCTCTTCCTCTCCAGCTACCTGTCTTGTCCCTTTGCTAAGGGTAACTGCCCTGAAATATCACCTGCAGAAGTAGATTCATGCCTATAATAGCCACCGGCCTCACACCTCAGCTGAAGTCACCAGTGGGGAGAAGGGGCAGAGTTACTGGGAAGCCTCCACTGACTCCATCTACCTCTGACAGGTCCCCCTTCAGATTCCTCAAAAGCACCCATAGGATTTGATTAGGTATTTCCTGACAGAATTAGCTTGGATTTTTCTGCAGTATCCCATTCACTGCTTTTTTTTTTTTCCCCCCTGCTTGTCCTTTCCTCTTCATATAGCATTTTTTGCCCTTTTCCTGCCTAATTGGCTTTGCAGTTTTATTACCTCTTCTTTCCTCCCCCATAATAGCAGGCTTGTTTCCAAACTGTTTTGTCACTTCTCTACTACACCTATTTTCTCCTTCAGCCACTTAACCAATGTATTTTATGGATGCTTCCAATATTCATGACATCAAATGTCATTCCCACCTGTGTCCCAGGCTGTTTAATTTCTAGCATCTGAAACAAAAAAAGAAAAGAAAAGCATTTATGCGTTAAAAAGACAATGATGTAGTTAAAAGGGTTTTGGTTTTTTTTTTCAGTAGCTTTTCATAGGACCATCATAACTTGCATTTTACTCCTTTCAGTGCTAAGGGCTTGTGAGCAAAGACAAATATAATGGTAAACATCACTTCAGCCAGTGTCCTCCAACACTTCCTTCTCTGCAATCACTTCTCTGCCCTTCAGAGTGACCTCGTCCTGCACTGCCAGAATGAACTCCTGCTGCTTGTTTCTCAATCACAAGGAAAATTTTCTTTATGTTATAGTTTGTATGACTGCACAAATGCAGAACTTTAATTCTTTTCTGGAGGAGAGGCAAACACTTCTGTTTCAGAATATAGCTAGAAACAGGAACATCAGTCTGGCAGTGGGTTAGGAATCACTATGAAGGTACCATGTCATTCTAATCCTGTCGCACAGGGACCAAGCTCTGTCACTGAAAGGAGCCATCAGGTAGATGTGTTGATGCTGTTAGTCCATTTGAAATGCTATTATTGGGTTACAAACCTTTTTTTTATTTTTTATTTTTCTTTCATTTCTGTATTTTCTACATTTTCTAAATTCATGGGAGGCTGGTTTCTATCCGGTTGTTCTTGCCCAGTGGATGCCTCAGGTAGACTTTATTTTTCTCCTACAACAGGTATTTACATACTGTGCATTCATAGAAGGCAGTTCCGGAGGCCTTCATACTTCATTTTGCTAGCTGAAAATGCCAAGCACCAGCTTCTCTAGTCAGGCTAGCTAACTGTCTGTTTCCCAAGCATCTTAGTAGAGTTCTCTATATCAATTCCAGTTTGAACTTCTGGGGTTTGAATGTGGCTAGCCAGAGCCATAGACAGTATTTCAGATATTGTTTCAGCACTGCTTCACACAGTTATGTTAAGACTTTCCTTTTGCTATTGGGACTATCTTGCCTGTCATGGGCTGGATTTGGCTTTTCCAGAGCTGAGTACCATTGGCAGCTTAGAGTCATTCATGCTTTCATTGGCTGCTTTACCAACTTAACCACATCTCAGTCATTTTCAACTGATAAGAGCTCCTTTTACAGCAGCGATGCCATCAGTCCCTCAATATATGAGCTTGTGTTGCACATTGCTGAATGACTTTTATTTTTTCCTATTCCTCAAATGCGTCTATTCTTTCTGTCTGCTCCCCTGATATTCTTATGTATTAAAACTTTCTTTTAGGTACGAGCAATCATTAGTATCCCTCTCAGAATCCCAAAATTAAGAACTCTTCCTATTTATATCCAGGCCATCAGGAATCAGAGAAAGAAGGATTCCAAGTCTGGTTCTGGAGAAACTTCATTTCGTGTCTCTCCTTTAGCCCAAGAGTTCTCTTTTCAGTACTGCCAGTGGTAGTCTTTCTTTCTGCAGGCTCCCACTCAACAGTTCCTCTGTGCATTCCTATTTTCTCTAGTTTAAGAAATGATTTCCCATCTGGCACCTTATGAAATGGTTTGCTGAAGCCCAGATAAATTATACCTACCATATTTCCTTTGTCTAGATAGTCATTTATCTTAAAAATATCCTATCAAGTTAGTCTAAACCTACCATTAGCTAACCCAAACACTTTGATATTATTTTTAGTCCATTCACCGTTCATTTCCATGACTTAAATAGCTTCTTTCTTTCAAACTTTGTTCCAAAGTCCTCAGATGTTGGGTCACGGGCTTGTAATTGTCAGATCTTTTTTCTTCTCCCTTTTAAAGTTAGGAACTGCATTTGCTATTTTTGAATCCCAGGAGTTGATAGGCTTGTCATGAATCCGTATGACTGTTCCTGTAGTTTCATGTGCCAGTTCTATATGAATTCTGAATGAGATTATCCAGGTCCTCCCAACTAGAGACAATTAAGCTCTAAGGTTTTTTGCTGTTGTTTCCAGTGTAGAAAACCTCATTCTCATTATCTATCTTCCCTTTGCCCTTCTGGTCAATCTCATTACTCTTACTAAAGTTCAAGCTAAATGTTCTTTAAGTGTCTCTTTATCAAACAGGTCCATAGATCCTTATTTTTTCCCTCCTGCTAGGAATGCAGCTTTGAGATCTTATTAGCACCACTGTTTTGATGAATCCTCTGGCCTCTTCCCCATCCAATGACCGGAGACACAGAGTGTGTTGACTTCAGCAGCTAGAGTGCTCAGAGCACTTAGTCCATCAGAGCTTGCCCTTTTGAAATGGAGAACATTAGCTCCAGTCTTTCCTTTGTTTATTCTTCCATTTAATGTAAACTAAATCAAGGCACAATCACTTGAGCCAATTCTGTTTCTAAGTTCAGGTCTACTAAAATTTCTTACCCAAACCAATGGAAAATTCCAGTCATTCTTTTGATATCTTTCTGTAATAAATGCAATTGCATGTATTATGTATAATTATCATCATCAGCTACTTAATTTCGTTGATACCAGAATGGCCAGGAATCTTTTTAGGAAGCATTTTGTCTTAATTGTGCTTAGTAGAGAGGGATAAAGAGCCTGAGAGGCAAGACGAATCTTCAGCGTAAGTGGAGATGATTGAAATTTGACTGTGACAAATTCCAGCCTTTTTAGCCCAAATTAGGATGAAACATAGAGGTGTATATATATTAAAAGGGGACTCTTTCCAGGTCAGATGAGTTGCTTGAAATGTTTCATTTTGTTTTAACTCCATTAGAACTGATTCAGTGGCCTTTTCATTTGGTTTGCCCCTCCAGCATTTTGAAATTTTAAAAAAAAAAAAAAAAAAGAAAAAATCTGACCTGTCAGAGATGAAAATTACTTTAATATTAAATGTTCATACTTTGATTCCTCCTAGAAAGTGTGTTTTTAAAATGACTTCCTATGCTGTTTAATATCTGGCAGTGGATTAAAAATATGCTCAC
>JAOEHX010009471.1:0-16244 GCA_025448015.1 Bolborhynchus lineola | reverse complement strand
AGTACCATAGGCATCCTCAGAAGAAATTGGGTGAATATATTTATTTTTGCTGTCAACAAAATCCTTTCTCTTTACGAAAAAAAAAGTTCATAATTCATCAGTGGCAGTCTTTCCCATTTGACTCTCAAATTCCGCCATTTCATTGTCGCTGCAACCAAGGCTGCCCTCCAGCTTCACATTCCCCACCAGCACCTCCTTATTGGTGAGAACATGGTCCAGCATAGCTCTCCTCCTCGTTGATTCCTCTGTCATTTGGAGAAGGAATTTTTTACTAACACATTCCAGGAGCTCCTGCATGGCTTATGCCCTGCTATGTTGTACCTCCAACAGATACTGAGGCAGTTGAAGTCCTCCATGAGGACTAGGTGTTGCGAATCTGAGGCAGTACCTATCTCTCTTGGCCTTCCTGGTCAGGTGGCCTGTAGCCGACCCCCCCCTGTAATGTTCACAGTCCTTGCCCTTCTTTTAATCCTTATCCATAAGCTCTCAGTCAGCTCCTCATCCATCTCCAGGCAGAGCGCTATGCCCAGCAACTGTCTTTGACATAGAGAATAACACCCTCTCCTTGTCTTTTCTTCCTCTCTTTCCTAAAGAACCTGTATCCTTCCATTCCAATACTCCAGTTTTAGATGCAACATTTCTATTAAATGGCAAGTTCCTAGAGGTAAAATATTCACAGAAGAGTTAGTCAATGTATTTGATGCAAAACTGTAGTCAGATGAATTCATGAATCAGAAATAATGTGATAACAAATACAACTGCATCCAAATACTGGTGACAGAGTTTAGCAGTGGGATCTAGGTGCCTAGGTTACTAGCTTAATTGAAGAGCATTTTGCATTTTGTGAACTCCCTAGAGGTTGTTGGTAGCTCTCCTAACCTGGCTGAGTCTCTTTTTGGCCTCATTCCCTGCTGGTTAGTTAGGAGAGCACCTAAGCACCTAAGAGAGTGTTTGTCAGAGGTAGCATTCTTTTTCTTTGGCAGTTATACTTCCTTCTTTTCCTTCTTTCTCCAAAAGGAATTTCTTTTTCTCTAGTTCGAATCCTTAAATAACTTCTCTGAGCATGTATTGGCATACTTCGCCATCCTAGTAACTGCTATCACATTTTTCCAGTATTTAATTTTTTCCTTTCACCTTTTATTCAAAGTTGATTATATTTTAGACATAGCAAAAATAACAACACTCCCCCCAGCCCCCATCTGCTGCTTTTCTATTTTAATGACAGAATATTTTTGAGGAGTGAAGTGCTAATTATAGTCATTGCTCTCAGTTCTATTGCTGCTTTCAGGGAATTTAAGTTACAGGCTTCAAAAAGATTCAGCATACAAAAAGGGTAGATTTTTATTAAATCAAACAGCACTGGAAAAATGCAAATACCTCAGTGTGTAATTGTTTTTCTAACTTTATTTTTGACACTTATAGGGCAGGAGATGACAAATTCTGCATAGAATTCAGGATTTAATAAAGGCAGGGAGTTTAGGATATTAGAATTATGATAACTGCAATTAGATTTCAAGCAGAGGAGCAGGTGACTTCCTTAGGAAAAGTGCAAAGACAGTGAAGTTTCAAAAGATTATCGATATGAAGGAAATAGTTAAGAACAGAATGAAGGAGAAAGTGATTACAGAAAAGGTAAGATGGCAGGAAAATTTAAGAGCACCCTAAGAGAAGTCATATTAAAATGGGGTGAGGTGCATTTACTTAGCTAAAAAACCCACAATCAATGTGTTTATTTAAGACAAAAGAAACCAACTTTTTAAAAATACAAGAGAGAGGTATAGCATAGCAAAGCACAGTGTAGCACATCATATTTCATTTGGAAGGGACCTATAGGGATCATCTAGTCTAGCTGCCTTACCAACATATGGAAAACTGGAAGTTAAAACATGTTATTAAGAGCATTGTACAAATGCCTTTTAAACACTGACAGGCCTGGGGCATTGACCACCCCTCTAGGGAGCCTGTGCCACATTTTGAACACCCTCTCAGTAATTAAATGTTTCCCATGCCCAGTGTAAATGCCCTGTGGTGCAGCTTTGAAACATTCCTATGTGTCCTATCACAGAGATTAGTACCTTTCTCCCCACTTCCCCTCCTCAGGAAGCTGTAGAAAACCACGAGGTCCCCCTCTCAGCCTCCTTTCCTCCCAGCTAGACAAACTCAGCATCCTTAGTGGCTCCTCATAGGACATGCCTCCCAGCCTTATCACCAGTTTTGTTGCCTTACCCTGGATACATTCAAGGACCTTAACATCCTTAAGTTATGGGCCCCAGAACTGCACATAGTACTCAGGATGAGGCTGCACTAATGCAGAATACAGCAGGATAATCACCCATTTTGACTGGCTTGTTATACCGTGGTTGATGTGCCCCAGGATGCAGTTTGCCCTCTTGGCTGCCAGGGCACATTGATGACTCACCTTGAGCCTTCTGTCAGCCAGCAACCCCAGATGTGGTTCTGTAGGGCTGCTCGTTAGCTACTCCTCTCCCAGTTTGTACTTGTGCCTGGCATTACTCTGTCCCAGATGCAGAATCCAGCATTTGGACTTGTTAAATATCATCTCATTAATCATGCCAGCACAAGAAGACAAAATTTTACTCTCTGTGATCAGCAGACCAAATGCATCTTCAGTATTTTGTGTGTGAAACATTGCATTGTTTCAGGTTCTTGTACCAGCCCGAATGCTTCAGCAGATGCCTAGGGCAAGAAGCTGGTATCTAACATATAGGCAGCATGCAGTACCCACCTGTTGTATACCAGCCACTGCAAGCAGCTTGAAGTTGTTCATTCCAAGCCAGCCTTGCCACAGAGTGCAGATGGCAGGAGACAGTAGCAGCAAGAAGCCAGACATCATTCGGCATCCAGGCCTCAGCACCGGCCACATGTGAGACATAAGCAAGGCGAGTTTTCATGTTCTTACTGCCTGACTGCTGCCAAGGGCAGATGTCTGCCAAACCATTGAGAAGAAGAGCAGCCAGGAGCTCATCCTACTTACCCTTCCCCTGTGGAGATGACACAGCCAGGCTGTCGGGTTGATGCTATGATATAGCGACTCCTGTAGCACTGCAGATACTTCAGGGAGGCTCAAAATCTCAGTGATGTGTTACCTAAGTCCAGGACCTACGTACAGACTCTGAAAGTCTAAGACATGCAGAGCACATTCTACACTTCTACACAGAAGAGTAGTTCTTCTGTGAGGCTGTAGGAAAGAGCAGAATGGCCTTTCGAACCCAAAACTGGAAAAAGTACGCATCAGTAAACAAATAAGCACAATAAATATTTGTGCCCTTACAAGCAAAGACTTCCTATAACATAAGAATACCAGAAATAGAAATATAGGTTCCTTAACAGTGCTCTATAGGTAGAATATAAATAAAAAGTCTACCAAAGACTGATTAATGACCTGGAAGAGAAACCTAGATGAATTTAGTTAATGAAGTATGAGAACGATGCAAAGTTACTTCAGAAGGTCCTTTCTTCCATACATTCCATAAATCCATGAGACTTGCAGTCTGCTCTAGAGGCTAGTATCTCCACAGTTCCCTAGGCTTTGATTACTGAGCTGCTCAGCTAATAAATCAACACTCTTGACCCTTCATATGTGAGAGGAATAGTGTGCAAACCACTGTTCTTTCACACCAGACCTTATTCACACATCCTTAATCTTTGTTAAGACCTGATGCTGCTGTTGCTCCTCAAATTGTTTCTGCATAAACCAGTGTTTGAACTCTTTAAAATAGTAGGTCTTCGCTAGCCCAGTTTTCAGACAGAATGACTCAAGGAGATCTCATACTATTGTATTGGATGGCTTGGGGTGGTTGTGTGCAGGAAGAGCCTTCAGTTGATACATCAGCAACTAAATGGGAAACATGGAAAAACAATAGGAGTTTCCACTGCACAGAGTACAAAACTTTAAGTGATGCTGTGAGAAAAGCTTAGTTTTGTGGCAGTCTGAAAACACATTAGGCTTCATAGCTGCAAAGTCTGTCTCACATCTGAGCAGTGAAGTTCAAGTCTCTGCAGGATTCAGGCAAGCATTAGTCAGCCTATATTTGGTCTGTGTTTTCAAGATTATTACTATAAATAGAAAAGTATGTAGCAAGGTTTGATCCTACTTTTGGCTTCTGTGTGTTGGGTTTTGTCTTCCCTAAAAAAGGTAAAATTCTGGAGCACAATTCTTTGTAGTTCTCTACTCAGTCAAACTTGATAAATGCTAGAATAAGTCAGATTATAAATTTGTAACCTGAGATATAGATCTACATATATATATTTTTTTACAGTGATACAAGATTTACAGTCTTTCTTGCCATTTGCATAGCCCTCTATATCTGTGTTTAGAAGTATAAAATGAGTAAACTCACTGCTGTAACTGGGTGTTATTTTACAAAGGCTTTTTGAAGATTCATGTCTAGAAAAGACATGGAACAAGAACAGGACATTTATACTCAGTTTTGGTCTAGTCCAATTAGGCAAAATACAGCTCAGTCAACAGAAAGATGATGAAAATAGCTGGAGACAAAGGAACAGTACAGATATTGAAAAGTTTCAGGGAAGGGAAAAAAGAGCAAAAAGTAACTGGACTGAGATGGTAAAAACTTGAGTAAATAATGAAAATTTGTTGGTTCTTTCTCTTTATCTTGACATGTAGTGACAGAACGACAGGTATATATTAAGTAAGGAAGATAAGGAGAGTAGAAATTTCTTTTTAACCAAACAGCAAGCCGATGGAATCTGTAGCTGCAGCTAGAGCTGGTGTTAAAATTTAGAGGATTTAATACAAAATAGCCCTATCTTCCCCATTGCCAAAGCCATTGGTAGTAAACTGAGTCATATTAAGTTAGAAGCTATGAGATATGACTGCCCTTTTGAGGACAGTCAACAGACATCAGTATTTTGATGAGAGTCAGCTGGTTGAATGATGCATATTATGGTACACTCCAGTCTCATATTCTTTCCTTTGGAAAACGGACTGATTGTGCTGAAGTTTATTCTTGACCAAAATCTAAAAATATCATTGAACTTTTCTTGAGCTGTGGCTCAAGAATAAGTGAATGTAAGTGTTCAGACTTTAACTGCTCTACCTGCATAATCATACCCTGAATTCTGTCCAAATGCCACAGTCAGATTTATGGTTGACCATTTGGTTTTCTGCAAATATCCCCATACAACTTCTTTGATTCCATAATGGTTACCATTCATGAAATATTTAGTTTACTGAAAATACCATCTAAGGAGCAGTCTAACAGCTGTCCTATTCCTTTCTTGTATGTCTGATCACAGAAATTTGTCAAGATCAGGCTGGAAAACATTTTTCTCACCATAATATGTATAAATTTGCTTGGTTTTATTTGACTTCTACATTTTACATAAAAACAAGCTCACCCCTCTTGTAGCAGGAAGCCTTACAGCTTTATTGTCTAGAGAGGGCTTGGCTCCACCTCTCTTCTCACACTAGATGAGCAAATAATTATGTTCAGTGCTCTTTGGATGCTGACCTGAAAAACGAGCAATATTCATTTGCAGTCAGGGGTTGTCATGAGTCGCCTGAGGACAGCCTGCTTGGCAAACAAATTTTTGAGGCTGGATTTCAAAAACTAATTCTCTTTGCCTAAAATAAATTCCCATGTGCAGCAATTTTGAAAAAAAAAAATCAACCTTTTAAATTTATATCTCCAGCAATATCTATTGAAATAGTAATAAGAATAAACTTGTTTTCTAAGTGAAACAGTAGCACTTAGCTGTTGTCATAATGGGGGCTGAACTGCTTGTTACTTCTTAGCTTGAAGGGGCTACTGAAAAATCCGGGGAAGTCTGGAACATGAAAGTAGAGATTGTACTGATGAGCTGCATTTTGGTGACTGCAGTTCACTGCAAACTGAGGATGGAAAGTTGACCCCTTTTGGCCTTTCCAGAGATATAAGTGATCCTCTATTCACTTTTTTTTTTAAAAAAATTATATGGTTTAGTTGCAATGTCCTGAATACAATATTTTGTAGGACTTAGCAGGAGGAAAGCCAGATAGAACCATTTAATTTTAAGCTTGGAAGACAGGATTTTCCAAAGCACCTAACTTTTTAATGGAATTACAGTATCTAATTCCCCTATAGGTCTTTCACTGTCACGCCCAAATACATCTTGTTTTCATGGTAAATGAAGCTGCAAAAAGCACTAATCTTTCAGATACAGTAAGTGGAGCTATTGGCATCAGAGGTTATATTTAGAGATTTGCCAGTATGACTATTCCTCTCTCTTTTCTTCCTTTGATTTTTCTGATCTTTATTATACTTTACCTGAAGCTTCCCATTACTCCAAAGCAAAATCCTCAAGTGATTACCAAAGCATGAGTAATTCAGTATTCCCGTCTACCCTTCCACGGAAATAACAAGCAAAGTGGTTACACTCATAAGAAAGTGAGCAAGGGTATTTGAATTAGGAGAAATATATGATGTCAAGAAAGACTTCTCTGACACGCTGAAGTGCAATATTAATTTCAGTTTTCAGATCTCTTTGTTTTACTGATTGGATGGTCCTTTGAGGATAGCTCACTCAGAAATCCTGTATAGAAGTAACCTTCCGTCCCTAGCTTGGCTTGTTAAAATGTAAATGTTTGCATTTTAAAGTGTTCCTGATTTGCACATAGAGTACAGACTGCATGCTGCTATAAAATTACTGATTCTAAAAAAACCCAAGGAATTGCAGAGGAAAAAAGATACTTTCAGAGACAAAAATTATTAAATAGGTACAGGGCTGTGTCTTCAACCCCATTCAGCATATTTGAAATAAGATCCCATGTCCACTTAGCTCTTCCTTTCTCCTGCAGCTCAGAAGGCAGCGAGCTATGATTAGATACAATCTTCTTGACTTTCACAGCACAGCCTTCATCCCCAGTATGGAAAACACTCTACTCTTGGAAATCCATGGGTAAGCTGAGCTCAGTGCAAGCGTACTACCAAAGTTGAGATATGGGCATGCTCTGAGAGCATAGGGAAGCTATGGACACAGCTAAGTCAATGGCTTCATTCCACTAATGAGTAACTCATACCTCTGCAATACTTCTTGCAAAGCAGGAGTGTTTTTCATCTCCAATGCTTCCCATTTGGTGGGTGTTCTACTTTTCTTAGAACTCTGCTCAAACACCAGCTAATTTCCAAGCAACTTTGATGCATGACAGAAACTGTGAGCATTCCTGGAAGTTTTGGGTGAAACTTCTCCAGCTGTTTCTGCTTCTGTCAGCCAGTTGATGTCAACATTGGCTTACAAAGCTTCTGGCAATACTGAAACACTGCAGACTTGTGCTTTTGTTCCTTTTGTCAAGGCACATTACAAAGTTGTTCATCTTTGTAAACTTACCTGAAGATCTCTGGCAGTGAAGAACTCATAGACTGTGCAGAGGGAAGATGATCAGTTTGGGGGAATGTATAAAAGTGACAGCTTGATCAAAATTCAGGACCATTTACTACTAGGCAGGGAAAGTGACAGAACATTCTTTGGCTAGAAAGTGATGTACTGATTCAGCTTATGTCACCTCCCCTTCCTTCCTCCCTCCACAGCATGGACTTTGTCTAGAAAACCAGTTTCAACTTGAAAAAAAGTTATTTAATGACTTCCATGTATTTTCCAATAACAATTTCTAACTTTCAAATAGGGGAGGTATTGGTTTGTTCCTATGAAGAATGTACAGGCCACACTTGCAGCCCAGAAAACAAACCTGTTCAGCCTGGAGAAAAAAAAATTTTCGGAGGGGGCTCTGTTCAATGTGTATAAGTACCTAAAGAAGGGTGTTAAGAGCATGGGTTGAGTCTCTTCTCAGTGGTGCCAGGTGATAGAATGAGAGACAAAGTGTATAAATTAAAACACAGGAAGTTCTACTTAAACATGAGAAATACATTCTTTTGCTGTGACTATTGGTTGTCCAGAGAGGTTGTGGAGTCTCCTTCCCTGGAGAAATTCAAGAACTGTCTGAACAAAACCTATGAGTAATGTGGTCTAGGTGATCCTGCCTGAGCAAGGACGTTAGACTAGATGATATCCAGTGATCACTTCCAAACTCAACCATTCTGTGATTTTGAAAGGAAAGAGAACTTAGCTTGTAAATCAAGATGCTCTTAAATCCTCTTTTAAGAAGCTGCCACCCAGGATTTCAGGACCAAAATTTCACCTTTCATACCAGAAAAACTTAGTTCTATATCAAGGCTGAGGGGTATTCTTTGTGCTTAACTAGCACTTCACTGGGGCCCAAAACCTGGGAACTGTCTTCCTTTAAATGCCACAGAGGCAGAGCTGCTTTCAGTGCAGTTGAGAGTAGCTGAATTAAACTTCTCTTCTCAGTTATTTCTGGAGACTCTACAATGGTTAAAGATATAAAGCATGAGTAAGCACTTAAGTTGTTCTTATTGGGGCTGAACTACTAACTAAGGGTAATAGTTATGGGTGAAAAAAGGAAAAAAAAATGAAAATAAGTACATTCTAAGCTTAAAAATATTAATGCAAAAAAGGTATTGCAAAAAGCAATTGCAATGAGGGTTCCTCTCAAACTTACAGTTTGCTTGAATCAATAGAGCTGAATCAATAAAAATTTGTGATTTAGACATGGCCTGTGATGATAAGTCCTAGTTTCAGCAGAGATATTTTCCTTCTGCTTTCTAAATAATGCTGATAACACACTGATGTTTTAGTTGTTGCTCAGTAGCACTTAGTCTGACCAGTGTCTCATGCTCTGCCAGTGAGAACAGGCACAAGAAGCTTGAAAGGAGCAGAGACAGGACACCTGACCCAAGATAGCCAGAGGGACATCCCGTACTAGAAAGCGTCATGCCCAGTATATAAACTGGGGGGTAGTTGGCCAGGAGGTATTGATCACTGCTCAGGTAGTGGGTGGTGAGCAGTTGTACTGTGAAACACTTGTTTTTCCTTGGATTTTATTCCCTGACTCTCTCTCTCTTTCTCCTTCTCATAATTGTTACTATTCTTATAATTATATTTTACTTTATTTAAATTATTAAACTGTTATTATCTCAACCCATATTTTTTTTCCTTTTCCAATTCTCCTTCCCATCCCACTGGTGGTGGAGAGAGGAGAGTAAGTGAGCAGCTGATTGGTACTTGGTGGTTGGGGTTAAACCATAAGAATAACTGCTTTCCTTTCATAATGCACGGCAGGAACTCCAATGGGGCCAAAGACAACAACTAGAACTTCTGAAATTTTTCAGCACAGAAACGTACTTTACAGCTGTATGTCACTGCTTCAGAAATGGAGTGTATTCATGTGGCCTCAAAGAATCACCTTAGCTGTCTAAGATAGCTGAACAGTCTTCTTAGGCCGCTTCTCTGGCAAATGAAGAAAGAGCATCTTTTCTGAAATGCCATTCCAGATGACTTAAATTGTCTATACAAATACCTCAGTCCTGCCATTTCTTGGGGTGACTTTATGCAGGAACTGGAGAGGCAGCGTTAGGTAAAGCAGGCAGATGAACCTGGCCATTGCTGTTATCCTCCTATAGCCTAACACATAATGGGCGTAAAATAACTTCTGACATATTTTACTTATGAGCACTTGACTTTGCAAGCTTAATGTTGTTTAAGAGTACTTTTCTTTTTTGTTCAATTGTTTGATACAATGCTAAATAAAAAGGGCAGTAACCATGTAAAGACTTTTCACATTCTAGATATAACAACTAGAGAGAGCACATATCAAATTCAGATTATAGTAATCTTTAGCTTTCAAAATGAAATGAAAACCTGTCCAGGGAATCCCTAATGGATACCATTACAAACGGCTTAACCTTAAATTCCCTGCTGAATGTTTATTAGAACTCTGTCATTGTATCTTTCATGTTTCCTTGCATATTTATTCTGATCCTTCTTTCTAATATTATCTCAAGAACTTGAAAATAAATGAAGTTTCATTATTGAAATGGATTTTTCTTCAGCTTTTTTTATACACATATTTGGTTGTTGGTACAGCATTTCTTCAAACGTGCCAAGCATCTGACTGTAATTTGACTAGGGTTTTTTAGGGGGCAAGAGGAGTTATGCGGAACATGTTTGGCTTTCCAAGGAAGGAAGTACAGAATAAACACTTTACAAGCAATGCTTATGTCAGCTTTGAGACAAAATAAGAAGGTGCAGACTCTGCTCTGACAGAGTTGAATGCTAATCCTATTACAGGTATTTTAAAGTTCAAATTAGTTCTGCAGCTAAGGTAGTTCTAAAATAGATTTTGGGTTTGTATTATTGAGAAAAAGTAAGTAAATGTATATGGACAAAAGAAGGCCATGTTTATCATGATGCCATCATTTGTAAAATGGGCATCATGAAAGAGTATCCCTTTCTGGGTTTCTGCCCTTGTAAGGTACTGTTTTGTGTTTGTAGCACTCTCATGGTTCTCAATCGCTCACTGTCACATGGTTCACTTACATTTTCCTTTTGGAAAATAATCAGCATTTCCTACTTTCTTCTTAGTAAGCTGGGGAAAATAATTTAAGTGGGAAAAAATTTACTAGAAGATTAATGTCAAGAAGAAGGTACTTTTGAAAACATATGCCTTCTGAAAGAATAAAATATATATACATTTAGTCACTTGATTGGGACCATAAAAATGATATTTTTTACATCATATGTGATTTTTAGAATTTGTATTTCAAACCTTTTTTTAAATTGTAATGAGAGTTTGAGATTTATGTATAATTCATGAGATAGCATGGGATACCTATACACAAGTATCAAGAGTATTTTAGATTTACACCTGCAGCTGTGAATTCGCATTAACTCATGAAGATTTCTAAACAAATTACTCATATCCTAAGGTTCTGTATGTCAAGGAGATATTATTGGTTTTGATGAAACTCAGAAGGGAAATTGTGCATTGTCCTGGTTTCAGCTGGGGTAGTCATTTTTCTTCCTACTAGCTGGTGCAGTGCCGTGGTTTGGCTTTAGTCTGAAAACAATGCTAATAATAAACTGATGTTTTAGTTGTAAGTAGTGCTTCACTTCAGTCTCTCATGCTCTGCCAGTGTGGAGGGGCACAAGAAGCTGAGAGGGAGCAGAGACAGGGCATCTGACCCAAACTAGCCAGAGGGATATTCCATACCACAGCATATCATATTCAGAGTATAAACTGGGGGCAGTTATCCAGAAGGGGTTGATCAGTGCTCAGGAATAAGCTAGGCATCGGTCAATAGATGGTGAGTAATTGTATTGTGCATCACTTGGGTTTTTTTGGGGGGTACATGACTGGAGATGGGTTTTATTCCTTCCTCTGTCTCTATTTAATTTTAAAATTATTTTATTATTATTATATTTTTCTTTATTTCAATTATTAAACTGTCCATATCTCAACCTGTGGGTTTGTTTTACTTCTTTTCCATTTCTCCTCCCTATCACTCTGTGGAGATAGGAAGAGTGAGAGGCTGTGTGGTACTTAATTTAAACTAGGGCTTAAACCACTGGGGCGTGATCTGCTCAGTTAAGTGCTGGAAGGGACTGCTGTTATCCTTATTGGATGGCATCCTCTACCACACACAGGCCTTTAGGTGAATTCCTTGGAAGAAAAATTCCCTTCTCCCTGTGATTTATTAGCTAAGAGGGTAATATTGCACAGAACAGAGAAAAAGTTGTCTTATTTGAAAAAAAAGTAGGAATTTGTTCCTTGAAGAAAACACAGATTTATACTGGCTGTGAGTTTTCTGACTGTGTGACATTCATGTCGCATGGACTTTATGCTGCTCCACTACACAGATTAATTTTATCCTTAAAAATCTTAGTATCTTTTGTATTACAAGTGTGCTAAATTTCTGTACAGTTTTTACTGTGTTTACACACCTGTGCCATCAGCTGTGCTTCCTTTTTCTGGCATGAAGTTGATGGGAGTTGTGGGAGTTGATTCCTTATGTAGAGCCTGGCATGATGAATCTGTGTCTTGTTAAGAGAAAATGAGGGCATGCATCACCTGACTGCCTTCATGCAATATTATCGTTTATATATACAAAGACTCCGCAGCTCACTGAAGATGGAAGGACATAAATGGAGTGATAGATATTCTGGAACTTGATATTTATCAATTACTTATCATTTTAATGTGCTTGTTCCTGAGCATGATAGGCAGATTTTTGGTTTCGTACTCCAGACAGGAAGAATAGTCCTTTGCCTGAGAACTTCCCAGGTATTTTCTTCATTTGTTTGGAAAAATAGCCTCATCTGAACAACTCTTGTGAGACAAGACATTCCATTTAACTTATATCGGTAAGCAGTGAGGTGGGATACTTTGACAGTTTTACCTGGCATCCCAGTTGAAGATGACTGTCTGTTTGTTTGGAAAAAGGCTTCTAAAGTAGTAGATGCATACAAAAAATTCCTTCCCAGGAGAGAGAAACATTTTGCAAGATCTTTCTCCATGGTAGGGGCAAGGATAGAGGTGAGTTAAAGGGGCTATTCTGGTTGCCAAGGTTCGGGTTTTTTTGTGTTACACTTGGAATGATCTGTCTCCACTGACCCCTGGGCAACACCCAGATAATGGGTTTAAAGTCTATCATTAGCATTAGTAAGCTATAGAGGGAAAGGTATATGCTCTACCCATTACTGAGGGACTACAAAGTCACAAGTAAATTTGTCTAACAGCTCACACATCTGGAGCAGAAATGGAGCACAAATTCAGATCTCCTGAGTCCCAGGCAATAGGTCTTGACCTTTTGCATGATGTTATGTATCTTCCTACCATTAAAAGGTTGCTTCTTCTTTTGTTTTTATCCGCCATAGCACATTGTGGAATTTCTTTGCTACAAAATGTTAGTATATAATAATTTCGCAGTCTTACTCAGGCCCAAGAATTGCTTAGAGATAGAAGCTTCTAATCACTTTGTAAATATATATTTCTCAAAATCATTTCCTTCCATACACCTCTTTTCCAGGACAGCAAAGGGGGCAATAGTGTGTTAACAATGCTAGGAATGTAGAAAAAGTGTCCTGTGAGTTGTCACCATCGTGCATGTTGCTTCAGAATGGACCTGATGTAATTAAATATACTAGATCCCCAGGGCTTTGGTACCCAAGTATGTGAATAAAGCATAACTCCTAGTGAAGTAATGCTTTTGTGAAATTGAGAAAGTTTAAAGATAAATTATGGTCCCTGGCCAATTACTTCATTTACATTATTTCACTCAATTGTGAAGCCCACTGCATATTCCAGAGTAATTGAATATTTGTATCTTTAATTAGAGTCACCATTAGGGAGATTAAGTGGCTCTGTTTTTCACAAAGGACAATAACATTGTAAACCTGCCTTAGAAACCCTCTCTTGTTCTTGACCTTGGGGGAACAGATAAACACATATACCATTCACATGCTAGAGCTGACACAGAGCCCATGCAGAAGACAGGATGATGTGGTAAATGTATTGGGGCCATGAAAGGAAGGTGGAAGTGCAGAAATGCAGAGACAAGCTCAGTGAGCAGTGGATTTTTTTTTTTTCTGTCTTTTCTTTTTTTGGTTCGGTGACCAGCCAACCAACCAGCCATCAGCCTGAGAAATGGGAATTAGTTTCACTTGGACTGTAACAGCTATTCTGGGGGAAACTGGAATAAGAGACCGATGACAAAATAAAATATGTATCAATCTGTAAAGTTCCATTTGATCCAAACAAAAATATTTTCAACACTTCCAAAAAAAGCACACCAAAACCCAGTAGCTTTATAATGAAAAAGGCACGCTTTTTGAAACCCGAGTCTCAAAAATATAGCTTAGTGACAAACTGAAACAGCCCACACTGGTACTGGAATAAAGCCCAAACTAGCAAGAAGCATTCACTCGGGTTTAGAACACTCATGCAACCTCTTTCCTGGCTGCCATCAGTTTTTCCATCAGTGGCAGTGTAAGGTTCCAAATATCATGAGTGTCCCACAAGCACTCCTGGGACATCTCAGACAAATTGTGTCCATCTCACCACCCTCTTGACAGGAATATTGATAGAAAGCTCTACATAACTGCACCTCCACACTGCTCCCATTTCTTTGCCTGCAGTGACAAGGGTCTTCTCTACCTGTTCCTGTCTTGACCTGAGAAAATCTTGATTACTTCAGGTAACCCATATACAGTGTGCCAAATCCACCTCAAAGGGATAAGGCAAAATAGGCCACACCCTGATATTCACAAGCACATGGTGCTTGTGGAATTATTTAAGTTGTGGCTCAGCTTCAAAACAAGAGCAGCCCTCCTAGAAGTGCTTACTTCCACAGTTTGCTGCCATGGGTCAGGTTAAGCTGGAAAAGGATTTTACTTTGGTTCCTGCGTTTTCTGTATTCTCAGAGGAATAAAGCATACTTCAGGTGTTATACAATCCACTGACAGAAGTACAGATTTGGGGTCAGAACAGAATGTCTGAAAATTTACTGAATGACCAGGAAAAAGAAGGGAAAATGATGACTGGGAATATATATGTAAGGAGGATATTTTGAAGCAGTGTTATACACAAAGAAATGAGGTCTTATAAATTTAATAACTGTGCAGAAATTCTGTGGCTAAATTGTTGTGCTCTGGGGTTGAAAATTTGTCATTCCAAGAAGTTAGCAAATCTTGTATTCTTCAAATTTACCTGTCAAGCCAGAAACGGCAACTCTGAAATGTGAGTGAGTTTTGCCTAGGATCACTGTTAGCTTGACAGGATGGAAGTACATTCCCGTGTGTCAGCACAAGTTATGTTCTTCTGATGACGGAAGTTATCAGCAAAGACACATTAAGCCAGATGAGTTAAATATCCCTGCTTTCTGCTGGGTTCTTTGTCTCCTTTTGCCTGTGAATTTGGGCAGCAATCACACAGCTGCTAGGAAACAAGAGTGTGCCAGTGTCCCAGGTAGCACAAGCCAGCTTTATTCCCTTGACACCAACAGCACAGGGTAGATTAATGTATACATAGTGTCTGGCCTCCAGAAGTTGTTGATCACCTTGGGTGAACGTCTTGGAAGAAGGCTGTACTTCAACTACTTAAAGAGGTATTTTTTAAGGAATAAGGCTTTTTTATTTCTTTTTTCTTCCAGCATGGAGCTTAGGTAGGAGGGTTTGATGAAAGGAAAAAGCTTAGAAAGAGTGTTTGATGAAGATGTTCTATTCACTGAAAAAAAAGTAACAGCTTTTCTAATTGTTAAAAGCCAAAGAAATGAAAGAAAATGTCCCTTGATTTTAAATAGAAACTTGAAAAACTTTTGATGAAAAGAATCCTTCCTTTTAATCTAATTCAGGAGTTAAAAATCTCAGATACTATGCTTTCTTTCCCTTCTGTTATGTGGTCTTTACCATCACACCTAGAATACTGTGTCCAGTTCTGAGCTGCCCAGTGCAACACAGACGTGGGCAAACTGGAGAGAGTCCAGTGGAGCTCCACAAAGATGATGAAAGGACTGGAGCACCTCTCATATGAGGAAAATGTGAGAAAGCTGGGACTGTTCAGCTGGAAAAAGGAGTGTTTTGGAGGGGATCTTATCAACATATGCAAATACATGACAATATTGTGTAAAGAAGATGGAGCCAGGCTCTTTTCAGGGGCATCCAGTGACAAGACCAGAAACTATGGGCACAAAATGAAACGCAGGAGGTTCCTCCTGCACATCAGGAAAAACTTCTTCATTGTGGGGATGATCAAGCACTAGCACGGGTTGTCTGCAGAAGCTGTAGAGTCTCCATCCTTGGATATATATAAAAGCTGTCTGGATATGGTCCTGGCCAACCGACCTTAGAAGGCCCTGCTTGAGCAGTGGGGTTGGAAAAGTTGACCTCAAGATGTCCCTTCCAACCTCAACCATTCTGTGATTATTATTACCCCCTCCATATATTTTGCCAATTGTTAATTCCTTCTGTTGAAGCTGCAACAAACCCAACACCAGTTAGGAGCTGAGATAGTAGAATAAGACAGGCTTTCTAGCCAGTTTTACCCTTTAGTGAGATAAGTCTCCGTGTAAAAGATCCTTTGAGGTTGTTCACCTCCCATGAGATTGGTTCTATGTGGTACTTCAGCCCTGCTTTCCCAGAGCATCCACTAGTAAAGTGCCACAGGAGACTGCGAGAAACAGGTTTGTAGACATGGAGTGGTAGACTTGAGGAGTAAAAGTGAGTATCCAAACTGAAGCACACAGACCTTTACTGCCTTTGGAGACTGTGAAAGCATTTCTTTCAGTTAATGGCCATGTGAGCAATCCAGCCTTTGACTTAGCCTCACTCGGGTAGTGAACCAGAGGCTTTGCGGCCCTGTCTAGAGGTAA
>JAOEHX010009469.1:24373-40094 GCA_025448015.1 Bolborhynchus lineola | reverse complement strand
TCAGTGTTATCAGTGCTGTTCCCAGGCTGAAAGTCAAACACACAGCACTGCACCAGCTACTAAGAAGGAGAAAAATGACTGCTACTCCTGATGAACCCAGGACACTAGGCCATCTCCCTTATCTATTCTGCTTGCTATGCTTTTTAGCTTTTTTTTTCCCCTACTGTTGGTTTTCATTTTTTATTTCTAGTCTATTTTCTATTCTCCTGTGGTTAGGTTCCTGAATCTGACTTTATCTATTCAATTCTCTACACTGTCTTTTTCAATTTCATTGTCCCACCTTTCACTTCTTAAATTTGCATTCCTTTTATTTACTTCATTTTTCATTTTTCATTCATTTATTCTAGTTTTCAGCTGGTTTTGCTGCTACTCTCTATACTTTGCATTGCAAAAAAAAAAATGTTAAATATTGTCGCACTCCATCATTCTGTCTCACTCATCTCCTACAGTCTTTGCATTGTTACCAGATTGTCTGCTTATGTGAGCAGTTAATTTTCTCATCCTTTTCCTTTAAGCATTCTTTTTCCCCAATATCTTTGCAGAATTATTTGCCACTCAAGTGAGTTCAATTTTATTTCCAGCACTGTGGGACTTATGTGACTCCTTATTTCTGCTTGACTCTGTTTGCAATTCGATCAGACTTCTCTTATGATTTTTCTCTTTAAGCCTTGACATTTTATTCTTTTTCTGTTCAACGAGACAAGAAACAGAACAGGAATCCTTTGCCTAGCTTTACAATTCTTACGCTAAGAAATCTGATCAAGCAAACTCAGTGAATATAGGCACACCAAAATTCACTTCTTTACTCTCTTCCTAAATTAATGAGAACCCCTACTAATGGAAACAACTTGTTGTTAACCTTTAAGTGACCACTGAAGTCTTCCCTTGCAAGTTCCATCCCTCAAAATGTTTTACATGGAAAGTCAAAATTACTTAAACTTCTTGAATTGTAGTCTTTGGTGGAGAAAAAATGTTTGGGAGGCTGCTTTGTTAGTTGGGATACAATTTTTCTCACCACTGCTGCCTGTTGTTATATCCAGTAATTACTGACACTTTATGCTGTATTTCTGTAGTTCATTGTCTTGTTCTTATTACTGTAAAGATATGGTGTATTGATGTAGTGGGAACTGGCAGCATGCAAAAATTTGGTGCAGGTGAAGACCGGGCACTTTAAACCTTGCACCTGAGTAACAAATTAGGAAGTGTGCTTTGAAGTTTTTTGGATTATTAATTTTGTTTTATTCCCATCCCTCCTCAATAGGACGCACCAACCACTGGTCTGCTATCATTGGTAGTTCTCACTCGAAAAACTACATCCTTTGGGAGTATGGAGGATATGCTAGTGAAGGTGTCAAACAAGTTGCAGAGTTGGGATCCCCAGTTAAGATGGAAGAAGAAATTCGACAACAAGTAGGTGTGATTAAGTGAAGACTTTAAAAAAATGCATCCTATCTTGGCCAGCAAATGATTTGTAATTGACAATGTCTGTGAATGTCATTTTGCCAGTTTATTTTCAGTTAAAGCAGATTAGGAGAGCTGCCTTTCTTTCTCCTAGGCTCATTCCTACTCTGGCAGAAGTTTTTGCCTGTGAGAGGACAAGTAAGCTGCAGTATTCTGAACTTAGAAATATCTGTGTGTTAGGCATAAATTAGAGGTAGAAAAGTAAAATTAATCTTTCTGGGCTTAATTATGGAGACATGATTTGTTAAAGATGACCTTGAAGACTGCTAGCAGGATTCCTTATTCCTTTTTAAAGTGGCAGTTTTCACTTTATAGTATATAATAGCATTTAGATTATTTTTTTTTTTACTGCTATGCACCTTATTTGCAATTTTCTGCAGATTCATTCGAGTTAGAAATGCTCTTACAGGAAAGTGAGGTGATTTCTGTTGCTAAGCAGGGGAGCTTTACACAACTGTACTAATAAAAATTGATGAATCAGGATTAATGGTTTAAGAAAAGCCTTTACAATTTATCGTTTTACAGGGTTTGATTCAGCTGAACAGAAATTTTTCAAATAGTTTATAGATTATTTTCATTTTGTTATGTGAGGTAACATGCAACCAAATAAAATCTATCAGGACATAGTGATGATGATTATTATTAGGATATCTACCTCCATGAAATTGAAGGACTCACTAGAGACTGACCTCAGTTGTAAGACAGAAAGGATGTAAATATTATTACATATAATAGAGCTATACACATGATTTTATGTATGTGTGTGGGTTAGTGCATATGTAATATATAGTTATCATTACTTCACATGGGAAAGGAAGTAGAAGGTGCTCCCAACAGTGTATCAACTTGAATAATCATGACAGAAGGGAAAATAAGTTTTGAAAGAAAAGTTAAAAGCAGAAAAGTTGAAGACAGATTTGGTTTAATCCAGTCTCTGTTTGAGTCTGCTTTCCTGACTTCCCCCCAAACTGATTAAGTGATACAAGAAAAATTAAATAAAACCAATTTATTACTTAATAGATTACAAGGGATATGTAGGGAAATATGAAAGGGAAAAGCAATGTGAAATCGGGGGAAGGGGGAGATATGATGATGGGTACGTTACTTTCTCATAATAAACCTTGGTGTACCATGGGAAAGAAAATAGGCTTTGATCATGCATAACTTGCCTTTGCAACTTTACAAAGAAGTGTCTGGATTTTATCCTAACAATCCTATATAAACCCAGATGGATTAAAAATTCTAGTATTCTATATACCACATGTGATTTGTCATTTCTGCTGCTTGCTTGGCAAATCAAGATTTTCTCATAACAGGTCCATATGAAATAAAGAAACTGAGCTTAATCAGTATCTTTGTACTAAAAGAGATCATTTCAGTCTTCATAAATACCTTATTAATAAGGGTTTGGAACATCTGAACTGCAACTATACAAAGATTAGGTCTGCTACAGAAGTAGCAGGGGCATAGGGAGAGTATGGGGTGAATTACAAGGAGAGGTGCGGTTATGAAAGGTCATACCAAGCATCAGTGGAAGAGAAGTGAATGAAGAGAATCTGGTAAAGAATAAATATGATGACTCTCTGCTTTCCATAGTCTCATTTCTTTCCCATTATGTGCCCTGTATTTGCAAAAAGGAGGTGCATTTATATGCTCGATTCAAATCAGAGGTGATTGCAACTACATAAAATAGCTAACTGCCTGCAGTTTCAGGGGCTGTTGAAACTGGAGCTGAAATGAATGAATGTCTCAGTTCATTTCACCACCAGGCCTGTCTGATTGCGTTAGACCTGCAATAATTCCACTAATTCTCCTGGTTCAGTCTAATCCAAGCAATGACCTAGTGCTGTAACTGGATTTTGCCTAGAACAATGCGGTGCATTGACAAATGCCATAACATTTTTATCAAGTCTATTTCACTTTTTCTATCATTTTAATGTCTTAAAGCTGTGCTAATATTTTTGAGAGGTACTGAGGTAAAGTCCTAGAATGAAGACAGCAGAGCTACTAATGCCAGGAGCTAATTTGCCAACATTTCATTCAGGCTTCCAATATACCTGTCAACCTTGAAATCTGATAGCATTGTTTCCTCCCACACACTTCTCAGACTGTCTCAGAATCCTTTTGCCCATTTTCCATTTACTTATTTTACCTTTATTTCCCTTATCTGTTGTCCTCACAGCCTTCTGCTGTGGGGTGGTGGGAGGATGCAATTTGTTAAAACCAGTCTTCCAAGCTGCTTTTGAGGTTTTTAAAGATACGAGAAAGGCATTTTCTGTTCTTAATTCCTGTACCTGGACCCAGATGCCTGTGCAGCAACATGGGGCTGGGGCTGGAGCCCTCGCGTGTAACATGCTCCTAGCAGGTAGTGTACTGCTTGCAAGGCCAGACTTGATTTGGAGATCTGTTGTGTGTCTGCTGTGTTTTGTAGGCAGTTTCATAGGGGAATGCATAAGCACATATTTATCTAACCAATATCTGTGTCTGTGTTGTCTAAGATTTTATAAAGAAAAAATATTTAATGATTTTCATGAATTAATACTAAAAAATTGCCATCCATCTATGAAACAAAGAAGAAAGGATTTCTTTAAACAGTTTTTTTAAGAAGCATTCAAACAATGATGTCATTAACTAAAAATTCTTAAGCCTGAACATTTCTGCTCTCTATTTGACAGACTGCTGAATCATCATCAGCTTTTCCTCTTGACTGAGCACCTTCAAGTGCTCTGATGTGTGTTGTTACTGTAAAGAGCCTCTGCCTTATTTTTGCATGAATGACCCTGAGTACTGTAAACTTCCTTTGTAGTTTGTTTGTCTGGGAGAACTTAAAGGAACTAATCAGCTTTTTTGTTAAACTTTTCTGGCAGCCTAAAGGAAAGCCACAGCAATGAGAGTTTTAGTAAAACAAACTATCAAGTGGTTGATGTGTGCAATAGGATAATTCATGCATTATACTTCAGGGGTTAAAAACAAACAGGATGGAAAAGGAATTATGTGTGCACAAGAATGTTCATTGACCTATGTGTCTCTGAAATGTATTCACTCTTTCACTTTGTTTTCAGAAAGTCTGATTTTTCCAGAACCTGATATTTGATTAACTTCCTGGACAGAATCAAATATAGAATTTGAAAGGGGAATTTTGCAATCATATTGTGATTGCTCTGTTTAAACAAACAAGCAGGTGGTTAAAACATGAATCAGAAAGAATTAAGCATAGTGCTGAATGTGATATCCCAGGTAGATGAAATGAGGTTAAAATAGAGACATGGTCATTCCTCTTTGATTTAAATGTCTTGAACCTTAAGAGTACTCATTTGGTTTTGCCTAATTATTTTAGGATAAAAGCTATGTCATTTTGCCACCATTTTTTGAAAAAAAAAAAACAAAAAAAAAAACAAAAAACATGATAAGTAATATTTGGTACTTTGCTGCTATCTCCAGAAATACAGTATGTACTCTTTGCTTATTTCTTTGGACACGTAGATGCCGTTCTTACAGACTTGATTTAATGCACTTTGAAATGTCAGTAAGTGGGATGACTTTTTCTATTGTCTTCAGTGACCTCAGCTTAGAGTTGACTATCCCTCCAGCCCTTTCCAAAGAGCAAGTTCTGCTTTCGAGGAAGATGCTGGAAAAGTTTTTGACAGATGATATTTTAAGTTGCATGCATTAATTGAAGATGAAAACTGAAATATCTGAACATTCTACAGAATAATATTGTTATGACTCTATCCAGACATTTATTTTTAGAAAATAGTTCTGATTTGGATTTATTTATTTATTCATTTATTTAAATATAACCATGTAATTAAAAGACGAAAAGAAAAGAGATTAAAAAAGAAAGTATTTTCATTGTTGGACTTATCCTGTTTAATTTATTCCTCCCTTCTCCTCTTCCCTCCCCTGATAAATGTAACTTCAGTATTTCAATCAAATAGTGGATGTTTCATTACTTGTTTTGTAACAGAGCAAGATGTTTCATAGAAAAATGGAGTCATTAGAGTTTTTTGACTGAAGCTGGTAAATCACCTGTCTTACCAAGAAAAATCTGCAGTGTATTGATTACTTTTTGTTACAGTGCTAGGCAAATTATTATCATGTTTACTGAAACAGGCTTAAAATTTCACTCTTTGCAGCATCTGTTGTAATGTACTTCTAGAAGTTAAAGTTAGCTAAACAACTGGGGGGGTCAGCTTGTGCTTGACAGAACAGCTAAAAATTCTTCCTGACCACTTCAGCTTCAGAGACCAGGGCACCCCTAACAGTGTTTGAGAATAAGGGTACTTTGCACTTGAAAACTGTGATTGCTGCTTAAGTAGCTTAGTCTGTGCTTGTTTGAAATAGCTAAAAATTAGTGAAAACATGATGACTTACAGTTTGTTGCAGGTGGAGAGGAAAACATATACAGGCTGTTAGATTATTTTGCCACATACTACTATTGGTATTTCTGCTACTATTGTCACTCATGGAAACTAGAAGAAACTGACTGAAGTGTCTGCCTTTTGCTTAACCAAACCATCAGTGAGTGGTGTCAACATTCTCACAGAGCTTCCTTCATCCTCAGTCTCCATGGAGAGGATTTGAGTTCCTGTCTGATTTACAGAGGCAACCACCTCTCTCTGTCCAAAAGACAGGAATGCTTAAGGAAGCTTATGGTGTGGCCATAAAGTAAAATATGAAAAGCACAGTCACTCTTCTTAGAATTAGCCCAAACCCCCTTTAGTTTTCTGTGCAAAGCCCATGGAAATTTTCAGTAGAATCTGGACTTGGTCTAACAGTGAAATAGTAAAATACCATCCAAGCGCACTTTCTGCTTTGGATACAACCTGACAGCATATTTTTAATGTGGTGTTTAATCTAATTCTGGACTGATCAAGGAGCTTGATTGTAAATTTGTACCTGGAATTTGTTTGCTCAGACTCTTCTATTGCTCTGTGCATGAACCTCTACTGTGAATTATGGTATTTTTAATGGCTTTTGCAAGTGTTAAGTGGTCGATTTTTCATCATTTCATTTGGGAAGGTTTACCTTATATAATAATTCAAAATCTCTGGCATTTTGGTAATAGAAGTTTTGAAATGTCTGTTTATTGTGGTAAATTTCATAAAGTATTCCTGCCAAAAAGAAGTGGATGTCTATTTATATCACAAAGGGGAGGTTAATCTGTTTACCTATCAGTAAATAACTCATGCAACAGGGTTCAGAACAACTCTCCTAGGATGCCTTTCATCTTTTAATAAACTTCTGTTGGAAACTGTAATTAGGATGATTTACAGTTTGTGTTGCTGTCTTCAAACAAACAGACCTAATTCTTCCCAATTGCCTTCTTTTTCTTAGTACTTAATGATAATAAAGATATGCTTCTTTAGTAGGCAAGCAGATTTTGAATGCTGTGCTATTTTGCTCTATATGGATATATGATTAATTGCTGTGAGCATGATAACACTTCAGGCCAAAATACATTTGCAAAATGGTGGCTTGGTTATGATTCATAGAAAAATTCTAAGAACTCTCCAAGAAAGTTAAAGATGACAGGCAGGTATTCTTTATTGCACCACCGGGAGCCACAGGGGATAGCTTCTCTGAGCATGTCTCTCTTGAGCACCAAACAAGCCGTGATTATATAGTCATCAAAAATACATATTCATTGCATTACATGCATATTCATAACACCACATATACATGACATTATTCTTCTAGAAAATTCTGCCTGCATGTGCACAGTAACGTGGTAGTGGTCTTTGGGATCCCTGGTGGTCGTTTCTTCATCATCTCCCTCTTCATCACTTCGTCCTTTGGCTGAACTTTGGAGTTGGCCAGCCTTGTTGTACATTTGCCAGCTCCTTAGCTGGTTCTAACTGGTTTCCCTAAACATTAACTGAAGAGTTCTCTTCCTTATCATTGTTATAGAGTCCACTGGGATCCAGGTCACTTAGTTACAAGCAAAAGGTTCATTCTATATACAATGATTAGCTATACTTCATTCTGTCTTTCCTGTTCTTTCCCCATCTCAGTTAACAGTGCTTTTTCAAGTTTTGTCAAGTTGCTTCTTACCAGGTTTAGTAAAAGGAACAGGAAAATGCTTTAAAATTACTGGTAACTCACTCTTTGACAGTAGAGCTGTAAAACCTTAGTGGAACATCCTGGTTACACTTGTTTATTTGGATTTGTAGTATGTCTTCAGTGCACTTGTGTTAGTTTTGTGCAGAGCTAGGCCAGGCATTTTGTTGTCAGAGAGAAATTAAGGTCTTTTCTGCTGTTAAAGATCTGTGAAAATCAGAGAATTTTTGCACTTGTGATCTACAAACTGTTAAACTGCTGTAGTTCTGCGGTGGATAGGTATTTCCCTCGCATGAAACATTGCTTTCAATTTGTGTGTAATATGGCGCACTCATGCTATAGAGAAGAAAGAGGATGGGTGTTTGTTATTGTTATTTCAAGAATTTTGTCTCAATATACTGTGTGGGTGTGTAATGTTGCATTGTAGGAGATTTCTTCATCTATTTAAAATTAGAAAATGCTTTTGGAAATTGTCAGTACTGAGCAGACTCCTGTTAAAGTGTTTTCTTAGGAAATAATCTCATGTTGATTTACACATGCAAATGGAGCTCCAGTCTTGCCTAATGAACTCCAGAGGTTTCACACCTCTAACTTGTATGGGAGTCTTTGACATTTTGCTCTCTGAATAATCACTCAGTTGTCCTTATAAAACAATTTGTGTAACAGATCCAGTTAAGATGTTAACCGTTGGTTTCCTTTTCATTTACCTTAATTTTGCTTGCTGCTAATTTTCTTCCAATTATCACAGACTATCTATTTCTAATATGAAACAGGAAAAAATACTTTTCAGTAAAATCCAATAATCTAGTTCTCTTTGAATAAAAAAACCCCTTAAACAAGATAGAATTGTTTTTGCAAAAGAAAGGGTTTAATGCAAAAGACTGGTCTTTTCTCAGTGAATCCTGATGATAAAACTTTCAGAAATTCCTGTCCCTTTTTAATGTCTATAAGAGCTGGAGAAGCCCATCAAAGCTTACAAAGATTTTCTCTGTGTCTCTGATACCTGGATACCAGTAAAGCAATGCTAGAGGAGAGAAACAGTTGCTTCTGGTAGGTTCATTCCTTTGGACATTATGCAGTGTTTTTTATTCTCCAGTATGCAGACATAAAAGTCATTAGGAAATGTCATTTGATCAAGACAATATGATTGGATTGCTAGACATTATTTGCTGATTTTAAAGGCTTTTAAGATATCCTGCATTTTCATTCCCTGCAGCTAGATTTTATCATATGGTTCTGCTGCCACAAAATTATTACTATTCTGTGGCAGATTCATCCAGTGGAAAGATGCAACTGAATGAGTTTCAGATTATTTTCTTTTAGCCTACTAGTTGTAGTATTTTTAAAACATGAACATTTCCAATGCATTGGTTCTTCTTGCGTGGATAGGCTGAGGGACAAACTCTACCTGACAGCAGTAGTTCAGCACTCCTAACACTATACTTCAGTCAGAAGAATCAGTCTTATTACTTCGTTCAAATTACAATTTGGAATGGCAGCTCTAAATTCTAAGAGGAAACAACAGATGCATTTGGGGGGTGACTCTAAGGCACTCAGGAGCTGTCTTATAGCAACACAAAGAGAACATTAAAAAACAAACTGTAGAAGAGTTAACACTAGTAATGCTAAATTGCTTGTCAGGCATGTAGAGGAGATACTTAGGCTCCTCCTACTCTGGGAGACATTGCCTAAGCTCCTCTTGACTTTAGCAAAGTCTGTTTTTTAAGAGTCCAGAGTACCCCTCAAAATTAAGCTAGGAAGAGCTGACTTCTCCCTGGATACTTTCACCTGCAGTGGCTTAACCTGTGGTTAAAATACAGTGGGTGCATAGCTGACGGCATTCAACTGCCTATCGGGGGTCCTAGAAATGCTGAAGAAGTGCCTGAAGTATCATTAGCAGCATTTGTCAGTAATGATGGGATCATCCCTTGTCTTCTTTCTTGATGAATTGTAAATAATGTTCAGAGGAACAGCACAGTATAACAGCTGAAGCATCTTACTAGCTCATTTGACTTGTAAATGCTTAATTATTCAGATAAATTTTCAACTTATACTAAGGAAGAAAACCCACAGTGCCAAGTTCATCATCCTAAAACCATTGGCTTTTTAGGGATTTATTTGTTTGTTAGGAATCTCAGTTCAGAACTCTGTTACTCTGATTATATCAAATGTTTATTTCAACCTAAATTCCAGCAGAACACTCAGCAAATACCACATATAAATATCATACATATTCACAAAATATGGATGAATATATATGAGTGTTACTTGTCCAGCGTCATTTTCCAAGGCAGCTCCTTCCAGGTAAATATCTAGATCAGCTACTGACCTCAAAACGTCTTATGGCATTTAATGTGCAATGAATAAGCATACTCGGGTATTATGTTACATATGTATTAATATATAATGAAACAGGTGGCCTAATAGGGAGGATAGTCATCAGTCATTATTTAAACTTCTAACTTTGTTTTCTTAGACTGCTTTTTCAGTTTGAATTTGAAAGGACTATTGTTTTGCAGTTTATGTCTGTGAAAAACAGAAGCAGGACTTCTTATTTTTAGTGGGGGAAGGTTAATGCTGTTGACTAGTATTTAGTTCAGGAAAGACCAACATGCTTGCAGGTTGTACATTTCTTTGAAGTTCACCAATCAGACACTGATATGAAATAATACATGAATGAATTTAGGAACTGTAATATATGCTGTAACCTGAAACAGATTCAAGAGTTAATATATGGCTCAGACGGCAATGTCTGTTATTGTCATTAATTGTTGGTTACAAACTCCCTGGATTCCTTTTTAAAAGATGTCATTGGGATCTCTGTCAGTCATCTGTCTCCTTAAACATGACTTATTTGTCATATTCTGGCATCACTGATAGCATATTGATAATATTCTATAGAAAATTTGTTTTCCAATAACAAATTGGGAATTTGAGTGAGATAGTAACCTGTAGGACAATATGTAAGTCGATGCTTGGCCACAATAACCACTGAGAACCTCAAATACTTTTCTTTTTTATGCGTGAAAAGAGGCCAGCACTGTGCCTGGAGTGGTCTATGAGGTGCTTAGAACTATACCTTACCTATATAGTTTGTCATCTAATTTGGACAAGTCAGTTTATTCCTTTTACAAAATTTTGTTTTATACTGTACAAGTCAATCTTGGGAAAGGAAAAAGAAAATCAACTGACTGTATAAATTATTTGCAGAAATCGAATGCAACTTAAAAACATAATCTGTGACATATTCTCCATGAATTGGTAATACTAATTTAGATGTTGAGGATGCAGTGATTTTTGCCTCTCTCTCTTTCTGACTTTTTGAACACTTTCAATATTTTTAATAAATTCAATACTTTAAAAGTATCTTATTTAAGAATAAATAACAGAAAACAGAACACTTCAAAGTAGCCTCTATTTGTAAATTCCATTCAAATATGAAAAAGAGAAAGTTTATTTTGCATATTTTGTTCTAGACTGAAAGTACATTTGGACTACATAGTTCATAAAGTTATTTTGGTAGACAAACCAGATAAATTCTTTATATTAGTTCCTGATTTGGGAATTGGTTATTGAATATCTAGCAGATAGATGTACCTACAAACAAAGATTAAATAAGAGTGTGAGTTCATTTGTACTATATGACATTTTAAATTGTGTGGCATGAAATTGGATTTATTGCTTCTATTTAGATATCAATTCCTATATTACTTGAGAGTGGAATGATAAATGATTTCTTGATGACTATCATTTTGAGCATATGTAAATCAAAACTGCAAATTTTCATTTCAAATATACTTATTAATCTCTTAACTGTACTTGTATTTGTACTTGAATTGTATTTCATTTTGAAAGAAAATTTGTACTTTGAGGGTAAGGGGAATGAAGAGATGGGGAACAGACGGTGTTTTGCACGCAGCGGAAGAAGTTTATTGGTTTGGTTGTTTTATGGTTCATTATTTTTTCTCTATAATGGACTTAATCTTCAGTTGGCTTCGTAGTCGCAGAGGCTGGAGTCTACAAAATGATGGTTTATTATTTATGTTCAAGTTGCTAAGAGGAAGAAGCTGTGCTTTGGGGCCGTGCAGGAGGCTGAAGACAGATCCTTGTACTTCTAACATAAGCAATGTAGATTCTAGCTAAAATTTTGTAAATATATCTAGTCCCACATGAATCTAAGACTAATATCTGCAGACATTTTTTCAGTTGGCATTTTCTCATTCCTTACATTCATGATCCAAAACATCAAAATGCAACATTTGCTTCTAGTGTCCTTCCAAAATAATTAGGTCAGTTCAAACACTCAGCTGAATCATCCCTGTTGTTCCATCCTCACAGCGTCAGTTCCTCAGAGCAATTTTCAGAACAGATTTGTACATGTATGATTTTTTTCTTTCATTCTTCTTACAGCTGAGAATCAGCTTCTAAAAGCAGTTTTCCATAACTGCGTTTTTTCTGCTGAAATATTTAGTGTGGCTATTGCATTTAAAATAAAAACCAAAGAAATAAATAGGTATTCATTAGTTTTAGAACAATATGGATGCTGGGGTGGGACTCTTCATTAGAGACTGTGGTGACAGGACAAGAGGTAACAGGTTAAAACTTAAACAAGGGAAGTTTAGGCTGGATATAAGGAGGAAGTTTTTTACTGTAAGGGTGGTGAGACACTGGGATGGGTTGCCCAAGGCAGTTGTGAATGCTCCATCCCTGGCAGTGTTCAAGGCTGGGTTGGACAGTGCCTTGGTTAACATGGTTTAGTGTGATGTGTCCCTGGGCATGGCAGGGGTGTTGGAACTAGATGATTTTAAGGTCCTTTCCAACCCTAACCATTCTAGTCTATTCTATTCTACTCTAGCCTAGTTTGCTCCAGTCTGTTCTATTCTATATATGCAAAGGGGAATGTATGTGTACAAAAATGCATATAATACACAGCCATGAATAGCAGAGTTCTCTTTCTTACAAGACGTGTGCATTTCCTCGATCTTTAGGTTAAAAAAGTAGTCCAGAAGTTCCAAAAAATAATTTGCAATCAAGGTCTGTTGCCATCTCTTCATTTTTTTTTTTTTTTGGCTTAAAGAAGTGACAATAATACAGATGAAATCTCCTGGTTATTTGAACTATATGACAAGACTTTGTGCTAAGACTCATGAAGCAGATTGTGTTGATGGCAAATTAAAAATGCATGACTTCTTTTTAAGTATAGGAGTTTGAATCCCACACAGAGACCTTCTTAGAAACATAGTTGCAGAAGCTTTTTCTTTTCATTTTGCAAATGGAAATGTAATTTTTCTATATCCCATTTAAATTTGCTTTGATAATCACGCCATGAAATAAAGGTTTAAAAATTTGGTATGTCATTAGTCATATAAAAATGTTTCATTCGGCTCTGCAGGCAAAGAAATACCCACAGCAGACACCTATTCTTAAGATACAAAAGTTGCCAGTAAATTATGTTAGCTGCCACTTTGAACATTTCCTCTGTGTGTTTTTTTCCCCCCACCATTTATTTATTGTTTTTTTTCCTTTTCTTCTCTTCCCATTCCCCAAAAGAACATAAAAAGCAGGTTACTCCTTGATTATTAATATAATATCAATGATATTCATGATTCTTAATTCAATCAGAAGCCTGCCTATGTGAAAGTCAGTGCATCTTTGCACACTTGGGTCTCATCTTTCTGGGGAAGGTTTTGGATGTAAGGAATGGTTTGAGTTTTAATGGCCAATAGTTGTGCTGCATTAACTCCCCAGGCAGAAACTGCTGTTCTGGAGGGGTAGCTTGCTTGCACTTTAGCTTCATGGTGTTCCAACACACTGAAAGACAGCAAACAAAGGAAGAAAACAGCACAAAACAATTGTAGCACAGAGTAACAGCCCTCATAGGTGATCTGTTCTACAGTAGCTCCTTGGGCATTTGTTGGCAAATTCAAAATTACAAGGGCATGTGTACAAGAAGAATCCTGAGTGGCCTGTCCTGAGATTTGCTGAATAAAGACATCTTTCCTTGAAATTACAGCACACAGTGTCAACGTTCATTAGATTCTATTGAAATGCCGATTACTTTAATGATACTTGAATCAGTCCTTCAAAGCTTCATAGCTGGGGTCCTTGTTGGTTGTAGTCCCCGTTATTTCACTTGAAAAATTCTGTAACCTTTTTTCTCAGGGTCAGTATATGGTTTTGGAGCATACAGATGTTTTGGGGTGTGTCATCTCATGTCACCTCACAAGACAGAGGTCTAAATCAAAATCAAAACAATTTGAAAAGAAAAAACCTTCCAATATAACATTTTGATTTGTTTTTCAGAGTGAAATTTCAGGGGAATTTTATGTGGGATATATAGTGTGTTCGTAGTTAAGCAGGAGCAGAGTTTATTTATGTGTCTGCCTTTACTTTTCTTGTTCCTTTGACCAAAAATTAGCTTCTATTTTATTTGTGGAATCACATTTTTACTTTTGCAATACTTTCAGGAGAAGTGCCTCTCAGTCTCAGTGCTTCTGCAACAACATTAATGAAAGTAGATGGAAAAATTCATTTTCACTGGACAAAATAAGGGGAAAGCCTATGTTCCATACATACACGGTTGTTTTAAATGCTTCCTTTTTCAAAAGTTAATTATATGATTGCTGCATTACTGAAGAGCTAAGAAGAACATATCTATAATGAGCAGAATCTGGATAGATTTTAGATGAATCTCTTCTAGCTCTCCCTGTGTGCTAAGAGTGCTTATAAAGATCTTCACTTACAATAGATTGCTGCTACTTTTTTAAAGTACTTTCCCACTCTCCATAATTGATGTATTAGTATGTCCCTTAAGCATATTTTCTTGTCGTTTGTACTCCATTAAGATTAAACAGAATGGTCATTAGATCATAAAGAAATAAAATATTCACTTCTCTACTTACTGCAAAAAAAGCTGCTATTATCTGTCAAATATAAAGATTAACTTTGCCTTCAGGTACATTTTTAATGGCCTTTTAAATATAGCCCTGAACCACTGTAACACACAGTAACTGATGAAGAACTTTGTTCATCAGGGGAACTATATCTTAGTTAGGTGTAAGTCCCAGAATTTTTTACTGAGCTTATGCTCTTTGCTGTGAAAGATTTTTTTCCATGGTCATCTGAATTCATGACACAGTTGCAATGCAGGTTAAAATCAGGGAGATGGTTTGTACTTTATTTCTTGGTATAGACTTTTTAATAGGTTTTAATTAAAATGTCAAAGATCATATTCTATATATATTTCTTGTTCAAATAACAGTGGAGAATATGAGTTTGTAAAGATATGAAATTATCTGATTTTCAGTGTGCAAGCATAAATTGCATTTGCAAAGAGGTGTTCAATCATGTAACAATCCTAAAATCTTAGAAATGTAGGCTTGCAGAGTGGTGTTTGTTTCCATTAATCATTCTAGTCCCTTGTTACTTTTCTCCACTGCTCTTTTCTTCTGAGGGGAAAAAGATAATGTGTCAAATGGTGAAAGCAGTTTTCAAATGGCATCAGGGAACACAGAGGACACTACTATTTTATTCTATTTTATGACTGAGTACTAATAGATATAAAATACATATATCGGCATATATAGAATCATAGAATAGTTAAGGTTGGAAAGGACCTTAAGATCATCTAGTTCCAGCCCCCCTGTCATGAACAGGGACATCTCACAGTAAACCATGCCACCCAAGGCTATGTTCAACTTGGCCTTGAACACCGCATGGGACGGAGCATTGATGACTTCCCTGGGAAACCCATTCCAGTGCCTCACCAACCTTACAGTAAAGAAAGAATTTCTTCCTCATATCCAATCTAAACTTCCCCTGTTTAAGTTTAAACCCATTACCCCTTGTCCTATAACTACAGCCCCTAATGAAGAGTCCCTCCCAAGCATCTCTGTAGGCTCCCTTCAGATGCTGGAAGGCTGCTATGAGGTCTCCACACAGCCTTCTCTTCTCCAGGCTGAAGAGCCCAACTTTCTCATCCTATCTTCATACGGAAGGTGCTCCAGTCCCATGATGATTATCATCGTGGCCCTCCTCTGGACTTGTTCCAACAGTTGCATGTCCTTTTGATGTTGTGGACCCCAGAACTGCACACAGTACTCCAAGTGAGGTCTCATGAGAGCAGAGTAGAGGGGCAGGATCATCTCCCTCGACCTGCTGGTCGCGCTTCTTTTCATGCAGCCCAGGATACGGTTGGCTT
>JAOEHX010009469.1:11985-24273 GCA_025448015.1 Bolborhynchus lineola | reverse complement strand
AGATATTGGAAGGCTGCTATGAGGTCTCCATGCAGCCTTCTCTTCTCCAGGCTCAACAGCCCCAACTTTCTCAGGCTGTCTTCATACAGGATGTGCTCCAGTCCCCTGATCATTCTTGTGGCCCTCCTCTGGACTTGTTCAAACAGTTCCATGTCCTTTTTATATTGAGGACACCGGAACTGCACACAATACTCCAAGTGAGGTTCCACAAAAGCAGAGTAGAGGGGCAGGATCACCTCCCTCAACCTGCTGGTCATGCTCCTTTTGATGCAGTCCAGGATGCGTCTGGCTTTCTGGGCTGCGAGTGCACACTGCTGGCAGCAATTCAGGTGTTACAGGGGGATATATATAGAAATATCACAGGGCTACCATGGAACAAGACAGCACAATACAAGACAATAAGACATTAAAAAGTTTTGGTCAAAAAGTTCTCAGCAGAACACAGACGGAAGTGATATGCTTCTGGATGTCAGCTGTGTGCAGCTAATACTGAGTTCAGCAGATATATGTTTTTTATTTTGCCTGTCCTTTGCAACTAGTTGTTCATGTTATTTATATTATCAGTCTGAGCATGACCTTTTCTTGTCACAAGTAAATTAAGCCTATTATATATCGAAATAATGAAATGTGTGTTTTCTATGGGAAGAAGAAAGATCTAGCAGATAGGATGACCTAGATATGGTTCTTTCCTCTACCTCGGATGTCCTGTTTGACTTTAGGAACTCTCTTAGGTTCTCTACACCTTAGTTTTCATCTTCATTTGTCATCACTTTTCCAATTTACAGAGGTTAAGAGACCTCAAAAGAAAGCTCTTGAATAGATTAATAATGTTTATCACCAGTAATGTTTCAGCCATCCTTGTTTTGTACATCCTTGGGACAACTGATGGCTTTATTCTTCCTTGAGTTGAAGCTTCTGCTGTCCCTGTGTGAAAGTAAGTAATATGCAGGTCACTATAGCTGTATCCTTCTGGCTTTCAGGGCTTAGTGGGTCCAGATATTTATATGCTGCTTTTAAGACATTTAAAAGTTTGATGTAAATTATAGCTCATATCACAAGTGAAAACGACAATCACGTCCCATCCATCAGTAAGACATCTCATTCTGAATTAGCCAAGTTTGCCCAAGAAGATGCAATAGAGGAATATCGGAATAACACTGTGAGGGGGAAACTCACAAAGAACCTGACGGCAGACTCACAGGCTTTTATTAGGGCAGCAAGTTCTTTGCTGTATGAATACCATTGTTGCATGTTTCTGACAAGACAGTGTGCTTAAATCCATGGAATATAATCCTTGTTTCTTTGAAGAGTTCATATCCCCATGAGGCTATGTGAGGTCAGGAGGAGGAATGTGCTGCAAAGCTGTTCTGTGTCTTCTGTAATAGCCCAGTTCCAGGTGTGCTTAAAGCCAGCTTGAATAAACAAGAATAAAAAGGAGATATGCTACATTACAAGCTTAGGCCTTCTGCAGTTTTTAAAAGGTGTTTGTCACTAGCATCTATCTACCTTGAACTGAATTGTAACTAGCAGGTCCAGCATTTTGGCCCTAGATGTGTTGAAGTTAGTAAGTGAAGTAAGAATGCTTTAGGAAGCTACTCCCTTCCTACCCATGTGATATCAATTATCGTGAAGCAGATGTTTTAAATATAAGTTGACAGGAGAAAGGACAAAAAGACCTTGCCATAACTGCTATTAAAAAGGGAGAAGAGCTGAAAGCAATGCTGGCTCAGAGTCTTTTTTGAAACTTCCATTTGCCACAAACTGGGAACAAAAATATCCAAACCTTTTTGAGCCAGAGAACTGTCACAGATTTTGTCAAGCATAGCTAAGGATTAATCAGGACACAAATAGTCTTGTTAACATTTTTATAATGGTTATTAGGTAACATGCATGATGATTAAGGGCTGGAGCTGCCTCTGATTGCAGTCAGTGGGAACAGAATGAAGGTCTAAATTGCTGTTTGAACTTCTCTTTTGATTTCCTGAAAAATAATGAGGTTTTGAACAGAACAACATCTAATTTATCTATCACTAGAAATGAATGTTTCTCTTCCCTCATGCAGCTAGTAACTTGGAGGTCAGGCAGCTAACAAGAAACTGGTTGTTTAACCTTTAACTGTAATCTAGGATTATGACCTGGATGATAGGAAAAAGACTGATTGTCAGAGACACTCTGGTGAGGCTGCCTTTTAATGGGATTAGCACACACTTGCAGCCTGTACTGCCATAATTCAGACTGCCTACCAAACCACAGACCATTTGGACTGTCCCAGGTTGTTGTCGAGGCCTGCAGTGGCAGTGCAGGGGAACCTCAAAAATGGAAGCAAAGCTTGAGCCCAAGAACCCATTATTTGCAGTGCTCATTGACTTTATGTTGTTGCTTGTTAACTCAGAGTGAATGAAGTCATTTTTTGAATCAATCTGAAATTTCTTTTATTAATGGAACATTGTTTTTATTAGATCAGAAGTGATAAAATGTCCTGAGATGAAGTGGGCTTTTAAAATATCTTAATGAGGGAACATTGATCATTAAGAGTGTCAATTAAGCAAATGTGCATAAAATGTCCAATATAAAGGAACAGCTATAATTAGTATGCTGGCAAACACTAATATCCCATCAATTAAAGTCGTCTTTATCCCACTCAGAACTGAAATGCATCCTTCTGACCAAA
Organism: Bolborhynchus lineola; assembly: GCA_025448015.1. Taxonomy (NCBI): domain Eukaryota; kingdom Metazoa; phylum Chordata; class Aves; order Psittaciformes; family Psittacidae; genus Bolborhynchus; species Bolborhynchus lineola. The sequence continues at coordinate 21,602 of JAOEHX010009469.1, read as the reverse complement.
CCAGAAGATACATAAGAATGTCAGCCACCAACAAGAACAGAAACAAGTTTTCAGGCGGAAATAAGTGAAGTACGGAGATATGAAATAAAGAACTCATAAGCAGGTGGAAATAAGTGAATTATGGGGATAAGAAATAAGGAACTCATAAGTACTATGTCATTGACTAGATAAAATGGTAGATTTTTTTTTCAAATTTTCAAATTTATTTTAGGGAAAACTCCAAAGTGCTTTCAACATGATCAGCTCTTACTTGTGAATATGAGTTTTGGTCCAGCAAAATAGGACCTCCTGTAGAATTAATATCTCAGACATTCATCGTGTCTGTTGTTTTTAATGCCTTTGTATCAATTTGTCGTTTACAGGTCTATGGTGGGGTCTGGTAGAGAGCCTGATCTCGTGCACCTGGAGGCAAAGACCATGGATGGTCGTAAGTACATCAGCTTTCAAATATTGCCGTATGACCTGTGTCAGCAACAGTGTGGCAGCAGGGCGAGGGCAGTGATTGTGCCCCTGCACTGGGCACTGGTGCGGGCACACCTCAAATCCTGTGTTCAGTTCTGGGCCCCTCACTACAAGAGAGACACTGAGGTGCTGGAGCAGGGCCAGAGAAGGGCAATGGAGCTGCTGCAGGGCCTGGAGCACAGTGTGATGGAGAATGTATGAAGGACCTTGGGAGTTTAGTGCAGAGAAGAGAAGGCTCAGGGGACCTTATCCCTACAACTGCCTGACAGGAGGATGGAGCCAGGAGGGTCTCTGCTCCCAAGGAACAAGGGGTGGGACAAGAGGAAACAGCCTCAAGCTACACGAGGGGAGGTTTAGATGGAGATGAGCAGCAGTTCCTTCTCCAAAGGGTGCTCAGGCATTGGAACAGCTGCCCAGGGCAGTGCTGGAGTCACGATCCCTGGATGTGTTCACACCCCATGTAGACGAGGCCCTCAGTGCCATGGGTTAGTGGTGGCCTTGGCAGTGCTGGGGTAAGGGTTGGACTTGATGATCTTAAATGTCCTTTCCAACCAGGTTGATTCTATGATTCTGAACTGCCCTTATATTCTAGTAACCAGGCAGTATCATGATGGAAATCTGGCTTGTATTTAGTGATTCACTCATTTAATATGGGGGGTTTGACTGATTCAGGGCAGGTTTGCCAGAAGAGAAGTTTTTCCATCCAGGCAAAAAGTTGGGACAGGCTGTGAAAGGAACTGACAACATAGTAAGGAAGAACAGATGATAAGCATAATTTGCATTAGTGTATAAAGCACTTTTCTTTCTTCCTATGTGATTTTGTTCATGGGCACATGGCATTGGAGAGAAGTTCCTGGGTCACAGAGTCTACCTGCTGTTATTTCACACAGTGCATAATATCACCTTGTTCATAGCTTTACAGTTTTAACAGACCAGTGATATTCTGCCTTAGGTACTACCTTTGAAAATATGTCATTTATCTAACTTTAGAAACCTTCTAATGATCAGCTTAAGTGTACTTTTTACTGTTGTTGCTTCTCCTGTCATTGTCCTTCACTTTCATCAGCTCCTTTCCATCCTTGCTTAGCCTCTTGAGGTACTTTTCTCCATTCCAGGAACGTTCTTTACCTGCAACTCCAAAATATTTTCCTAATTGGCTGCAAATTCTCTCTGGCTTCTTTAAGCCACCCGCTGGCCTTTTCTCCTCCCACCCATGCTTCCTCAAGGTTTATCTTTGAGCTCCACTGCTTTTGCAGATCTTCCACCATGGATTTATTTTCCACAACACTGGATTGCCTCAGGAAGGCATCAGACCAAAAGCCTGACTGATATAGAGCTTGTCATTGTAATTCCGTATTGTTTCCTCTGTAAATAGCAGCTTTGCTGCAACAGAACAAGCAGATATTTGCAATACATAGGTATTAATGATGCAGTCAATTAATGCCTTTAAAACTGATAAAATTCTCCACTAAATTGTACCCCCAAGTGCAACGGTATTACTTAAAATGTGCATTTTTTCACCGGAAACTGACTGAAAAGGTAACTGTAAGGTAACCTGGGTTTTAGCTCGTTGCAATTTAGCATGAAAGAGAATTTTTTGGAAGATGAATTTTGACAAGAAATAGTTGCAATAGAAGCGATAAAGTTTAAAAGGTCTTTCCATTTCAAGATATTCAAGATTAGTAAAAGTGAAAGAATGTATTATCTATTTCTTATCCTTTATGTCTCTGATTATTATTTCTTCTGTCAAATTCACTTACCTGGACATGCCAACAAGGCTGGGAACGTGAGGCTTTCTCTGGACATGCTAAATGAGAATGAAATTTTCCAACAGGGCTGTTTCAGCACAAAACACTGCTGGTTTAAGGCATTAAGAATTTGAGGTCATTGAGATGAGACACTACAGTTGATATTTAAGGGTCTGTATTCTGGTGCTGCTTTCAAGGGATGTTCAGCTCATAGTGGGCACAGAAATTGCCATGCTCCAAATGTCTTGAATGGTCTCGTTTGAGTTCTTGGGCTGTAATATGAACATTTTGCACAACTGTTGCATATTTCTGCAAAAGACTTCTTGACTGCCTAACAAATCAGTAAGCTTTATGAGAGCTTTTAAGGTAGAAACCAAAAAACAGGTAGATGAAACTGGCCTCACTGAAGACTCAGGCATGTTAGTAAAGAATTATGGAGTAAAAAATTATTGCTCATCAACTGAGCTCTAGTAACTGATTCTGGGTACTTGTATCGGCTTAGTTGTGAGGCAGCACAATTGAAGTTTTTCTGTTAATGAGGCTGTCACAGATCTAGTGATGTAAATATAGCAGTGATGTCAAACTTTCAGCCAGTGTGATCCCTCTTGCAAACCACTCATTCAGATGGTACTTCTACTCATGAGTCAGAAAGGTCCCCAGGTCAGCACATTGCCAATATAAGAAAGTGTGCTGGATTTTCAGTAAGTGCATACTCTGTTTTGCCCCTTGTTCCAGGAAGCATTGGTCTTTGGCAGAGGACTATGGTGGGTGGCTGGAAGCAGTAACCTTGGAACATAAAATAGCATTTTTTGCCAGAAGACATTTGGTAGCATTGCAGGTCACAGGATTTTGAGACTGAGACAGGCAGAGTGTGCACATGGCCCATTACTCTAGTTTCCATGGCCAACATCATGTATATAGGTCTGGTAGCTACTAAAACCTTCTTCTAAGACCTAAATCAGTTTCCTTTTCCTGAATGAAGTAACCATGACCCTCCAGTGGATGAACAAATGTATCTCCTCTGGAGTGAAGGTGTGTGGCTCCCACTTGGATGATTGGCAGAAGTGTGCTTGAAGTGAGAAAGATAACTTTTTATCAAGCTGAGGGCAATTGGCAAGTAATTTTTGTGGGTTTTGGTGTGTTGGTTTCTGGTTTAGGGTTTGTTTTGGTTGTTTTTTTTTTTCTCTTCTTGCATTTGCTTATTTATACTTTGTTTGGAATATCTCTTTTGAGAGTTAACCAAGTGTAAAAATCCAATAAAGGGATTAAATTTGAGCAGGTAGACTTGCCAAAACAAAGCAGGGAGAAAGAAGGGAAGAAAGGGGAGTGGTGTGGAAACAAACACACAGTCTGTACAATAAAATGAAAGATCTTGAAGTGGAAATATAAGGGCTAAGCAAAAACATGCTGAACTCAGTACAAATAAGAAAAAACGCCTAATTCTTGTGCTGGTATTTATTCCAGCAGAAGCTGAGTAGTACAACTTCAGCTTTAAGTCTGAAGAAGTAGAAATGTCAGCAGAATATGATGTTAGCCTATCTCCCTGGCAGGGCTGTTCAAGAACATCTATCAGCAACAACCTTAGTATTGGGCTTTCCCTGCTAGAAAGCCAATAACTCTCTATCTCTGCTCTATGATTATGATCTGTCTGTGCATTTTATTTATTGTATTTATATACATAATGTAAAAGCTTTACAAGGCCCAAAATAGGAGTGTCTCAGCAGGCATAAATCAGTATAACTTCAGTGGCATGATTTACACTCACTCAGGATCTGGCTAACAATATTGTACATGAGCACACATTCTCACTACTATTTTTTTCCTCAGCACCAGAAATCCTGTGGTCTCCTGAGCACAGTGTGTCCAATCAAACAAGGGTGCAAATAGTAACGAACAAAATGAGTACGGACTCTGCAATTTGGTTGTATTGATTGAGATAGATTTGCAGGGGTCAACATTGCCATTTATGTTTTTAATCCTGCTGTGTAGTTTTGGAGCATACCGGGCAAATTTTATCTTCTCAAACGTGAGGTATTTTTTTTATTTTTTAAAGGCTTCAGGCCCAATCTGTGTCAAGCTGGGGCTGAGAACAAAGTGTTAAAGCTGATTTTTCTGGTTGGAAGAAGTTCATATGAACCTTATCTTACATTTCCATTTGTACACTTGGGTGTCCCTCGTGTTTCACTTTGATTTTGGAGCAGGATCAAAGGCAAGCCAGCAAAGTCAGCAGGAATAGTGGATAATTTTTGCCTGTTTTCAGGTCAACACCCCAGTAAGACAATTAATCCCCTACCGTTCTTAACCACACGATAAGCTTCTCTTTGTTACATTCACCACTGTAGACAGCAAGCAGAGTGACTGGTGGAAGTTAAATCTAGGTTTGCTCAAATACAGCTTGAAGTGCTTTCTTCACTATCCATTAATTAATGACAAGTGGGGGTTAGGTTTTTAAAGAATATGCAAGTTGTGAAAGATCCTCAGTTATGGGCTTATCTCATTTAAGCTAGGGAAGGTTATCCTGGTATTCACACTCATTGAAATGGAAGATAATTTTTAATCAGGTGATGCCTTGAGAAGAATCCAGGCTGTTGGTGAGAATTAGAAAGATGGATTCCTACAAGGCATTTGGAGACTAACTGGGTACCCACTGGCCCTCCAGAGAATGGCAGAGCTGACTCAGAGGATGTCTGAGTGACAGTTTCTATAGATGCATGTCAAGAAAGCCAACTCTTGCATTTATGAGATATGCATTCAGTTATATAGATAGATGCTGATTGATTTGGAGGTTTTAATTTATGAATTTATTTTTTCTTCTTAAGTATAGGTGAAAGAAGCTAGAGGGTTTTCTAATGTGCTGGCAAAAATGTAGAGAACTCCTGATATTTGACAAGTACTTTTGATTCCTTTGCTTTTCTTCTCTTGCTCTGATTTACATGGCAACATTTTATATGGAAAGGTAATCTAGGGGCTGCTGTGATTGCAGGTAAGACCAAAGCCTCACCTGGGGTCAGCAAGCATACTCTGCTTGCTGATCAACAGGGACTGAATGTCTGGCCAGTAGTGTCTGAATCACAAAGTTGTGTTAAGACTTTAATTTCTGTGTTCACGGAAGGTTGCTAGGAAGAATAATCACTGCTGTGGAAAAAGCCAAGTAGGCAGCCTGGCCTGGCAATCTTTTGCTAACACAGCTAGAGTGGTGAATTAATTCCCAAGTGCCCTAAACCTGTGCAGTGATTTTATTTTATTTTTTTTTTTCCTGGTTCTGATTAGTATTTTTTCTTGATCTCAATTAGTATTTGTCCTGGAGAATAACATCTGTTAGTTTCTCTAATTACAGGCTTATGCCGTAAATGGCAGAGGATATACTTCCCCATGTAAAGAAAAATTCCTGACTATGACATGCAAGGAAGAAAGAGTAGCAGCAGGACAAAACCAGATTTGTGAGTAGTTAGTGAATGGGATGGCTTTATTTCACTGGTTTTCATTCCTGGTTAATTGATTTGCAGTTGCTCAGTCCTGAAGAGTCCCGAATATATTTCCATCTTACAAACATTTCACAAATCGACATTCAGACCAGATGGAAATAGACAAAAAACAGTTATTTTGTGTGCTTCTCAAAAAAGGAATAGAAAGACTAAATTATGGGAGAACATTTAATTAAATTGTGGAACTCATTGTCAGAGGTGGTTGCGAATGCTGAAGGTGTATTTGGTCTACCAAGACAACTGGACAAATTCTTAAGACTTTTTCTGGGCTTTTGTTGTGAGTCACTGTTGGAGAGGGGTTACAAGCTTGAGTCTTTCAGTGACATATGTTGCTACTGTGTTGTTGTGGTTTCGGATGCCAGCCATCCTTCAAAAGCTGAAACTATCCCTAATGTCTAAGCTACTCAATTGTGAACTGGGGTACTGCATAGAAAATCTGGAAGACAAACAAGTCATAGATTATGTGGGTGCTTTTTGCATAAACTCCTGATTTGTTCTTAGTGAATTTATTTGTAAAGATAATATATTCCTCAATGCATTGAAGACAAGAAAAATAAGATGTCTGCATTTTCTGTGAGTACAGTAAATATTTTCTCTGACTCCTCTTGTGATCAAATCAGGTTTTCAAAAGATCTACATGCAAGCATAGACTAGAAAGCAGTGAGTATTAGCTTTGATGTACTGTCCAAAATAACACTCAGCAACAAGTATCCTGAAGAAAGTCCTACTCTGCTCTAGGAAGGGGTTTGAAACTCTCCTGTGCACATTTGCAGAGGCTCACCAACCTCCAGTAACAACCAACAACCATCCATCTCCACCATCTGAGCCAAGAAATGTCTCAGGGATAGAGGGGATGCATTTCCCTTGGGAACATATTAATATGGAGCTTGAGCTAAACGGAAGAGACTAAAATATTTCATGGCACAGTGTCCCTCTGGGTCTCAACTTTTGCTGTGTGTTGCTATTTGCAATTCTCTTTCACCACTGAAAGATTAATTTTTTCAGAGGTTTCCCTTACAAGATGTCTCCTTCATTCTTGTGTTCTTGTGACTTCTTGCTTCTGCTTCAGAAATAGCTGCTGTTCCCCAAGAAGAATCCTACTCTAGGTGTCTAAACCTGTCAAAATCAAAGTGTCTGGGGGTGTAAATGCTGGGAGTTGCTATGTTCTTCTCTCCAGGCACAGCGTGACTTTTTTGTTGTATATTAAAAACAGCAGCTGTTATTGGAGGTGAGGGTTCTGGAAATGAAAAGCATAATGTACTAATTACCTATTGCAGGGAAAACATCTGTGCGGGAAAACTAATGAAATTAATTCCAGAGCCTAGCAACTGAATACATTAATTGACATTAATTAATGCTAAATTACAAAGCTCTGCCAATGCAATTACATAAAAAGTCCACAAGAATCAAATGCCCCCCTTCCCCCCCAAAAAAAAAATCCTTGTGTTAATTTGAACATGACGAAACTTCCCTTAGGAAAAAGGAGGGATACAGGCACTACAAGAAGCCCATTTTCCCTTCTTTCTGTCTCCCGTAGCAGAGGGAGCTTCTCTTGGTGTGCCCATCTCAGGGTTTAGCTGTTTGGGAGGTTAGCTTAAGCAATTTCAGTGCTCTGCCCTTTAGTAGTTATTATTGGCATTTTAGAATTGAAGCTGTGGAGAATTGCACTGTAAAAATTTACAAGAATTGCCTTAGTAAATCTTCATCAGTGGTGCAATCACTGCTGCACAGGCTCCTGCGATCACAGCAGAAATAGATATAGTCCCCATTCCTCTGTTAAAACAGAACCAAAAATCTTAAGTCACCTCTGATGGATGTCAACCTGGCCTGCTGTTTAAAATCTCTTGTGGAGGAGATCCTTTAATCTTCTTTGCTGGCTAGTCCCAGCAGCACTCGTTGTGCTACCTCCCTGTGCTCTCAGGATAGATAACACAATGGTACCACAGTCTGTGTTTCCCAGACAGCTGGTGTGCCTTGTAGAAGTTAAAGAAAAGAATGTTGTTGAGGGCAAAAAAGGAAACAGGGTGGGAAATGGAGATCTGATGCTGTATAGCTCTGTGCTAGGCTGATTCAATCCCATGTGTGAAAAGCCACCCAGTCTTGCCAAAAATGCAGAGGATGTTAAGGTCAGACATTTCAACTGTGGTGCTGCTTTGTTTAAGCTCAGGATTGGAGGGCATTTCACTCAGGAGTCTTCTCGAGAGAGAATGAGAGACCCTATCTGAAGTACTGTGTTCAGATCTGGAGCCCCAGTGAGGGTGGTGTAAACACTAGAACAGATTGCCCAGAGTGGTGGTAGATGCCCCCACCCCTGGAAGTGTTCAAGGTCAGGCTGGATGAGGCTTTGAGAAACCTGGTCTTGCTGAAGATGTCCCTGCTCGTTACAGGGGTGTTGGAGCTAGATGGCCTTTGCATGTACCCCTTCCAAGCAACACCATTCTTCAATTCTATGAATGTGGGGGTAGGTGTGGGGAGCTGTCCTTCATGATGCAGTGGACTGAATTAAACCGGAGCGGGAATTGTTGGTTCGTGTTGCAGGTGAACAGATGCATGCCTATTTTCCATCTTATGATAAAGAGGGGACATGCTGCACCACACTGTAGTACTGAGTGGTGGAAGAGTCTTTGGCCCCCTTGTCACCCTCTTTCCTGGGAGAAGAGGGGCAGAGGGCTGAACAGCTTTGAAAGAGAACTTTCTTGAGCTGCCTGGAATGAGCTGGCTGGGAGTTATGTCGTTCCTGCCCTCTCGTGGCTAATGTGGGAAAAATCATGTCCCTTCGAAGAAAAATGTGTTTTGATCATGCTTCCAGGGTGTATTTATTAATTAGTGTTTTGCAGTGAGCTGCAAAAGCATAAAATGTTATAAACTGCAGCGACTAATAATATTTAACATGTTATATATTCCAAGAACTCTGCAAATTCTGGGGGAAAATCATCCCTCACCAAACTTTCCTGAAGGTTCATTACCCTGCATGTCTGTTTTAAGCGGAAGTCAGCAGCCCTTAGAAGGAAAGAAAGAAATGTCAAATGATAGATTTTAATTGAACCAAGATTAAATATGAGATGGTAAAAATCCAGCCATTTCTATTTCAGTGTAAAATGCTGCTTCTCTGATCAGAAGGTGGTAATTTTATAAAAAAAGGGACTGTGCTTCTCCAAGAAAAAGATCAGAAGTAGTTCTAACGTTAAATGCCATGTAGTGTTTCTGTCATACACATGCTAATGCAGAAATGCCAAAGTCCTTCTTCCTGTAAATAGGCTTTGTTATTAAGCAACGTGCAACTTCTTAATTGATCTGAAAGAGTCCAGGTTTAGTACTGAGAATCTGGTTCTGTATTTTAGAATAAACTAACACCATGAAGAAATTAGAATTGTTTTTTCTTCAGGTGATGGGTTATGACATGAGCACCCTGCGGAGCTTCAGAATAGGAGATGAGGGCATCTCATACGGTGACAGTGGATGAGATGGCTTTAGGGCTGCATTTAGGCCATTTACTTTGAAACATATGATTGCTTGAAACTGCTAAGGCTTCCAGTGTCAAGAAAGTGTGGAATGATTGTCCAGGTTGCCAGAGTGAATCTACCCACACTGTCAGTGGGGAAGTAGGTAAAACCTCTGAACTGGAAGTGGTCTAGATTACTTTCCAAGGTGATCTTTGCAGGGTGTAAGTGCTGTAGGGAATACAGAAGTATGCCATGGAAGGGGTTCTCACTGGTGAACTATGGGACAGTTCTATGGGGCAATATCTGTGTATGCTCTGGACCTTGGCCATGTCCTGCTGTCATGGTTTAAGCCATAAATCAGCCACGCAGTTTGTTCACTCTCTTTCCCCTTTTTCTTCCCTCGCTCCTGGAGGGATGGGAAGGAGAATCGAAAGAATGCAACTCCCACAGGTTGAGATAAGAACAGTTTAGTAACTAAG
>JAOEHX010009469.1:0-11885 GCA_025448015.1 Bolborhynchus lineola | reverse complement strand
AGCAAACAAACAAGCCTAAAACCCCACCAATCCAAACCCTGTTGCAGTTTAAATGCAGCTCGAAACTCAGAATCACACAGCTGTTTGCTCACCCCCTGTCTTCCCACTTCCAGGTAGGATGGGGAGGGGAACCAAAAGAATATGCATTCCTCAGGTTAGAGATAAAAAAAGTTTAATAACTAATATTTAATAACTAATTATTTAGTAACTAATAGCAATCTACTACTGCTACTAATAATAAAGGAAATAACAAGGGGAGAGAAAATAAAAGTGAAAGGAACAAGGGAAAAAAATAATCAATATACACAAGTGGTGCATAAAATAATCTCTCATCACCCAGCCCAACCCAAGCAGCAATAACAGCCTTCCAGGTAACTCCCCCACTTTATATACTGGGCATGACCTGCTATGGTATGGAATAGCCCTTTGGCTAGTTTGGGTCAGGTGTCCTGTCTCTGCACCTTCCTGGTTTCCTGTGCCCCTTCTCACTGGCAGGGCATAAGACTGAAAAGTCCTTGATCAAGGTAACTTCTATGCAGCAACAATTAAAACATCAGCATTTTATCAGCATTATTCTGAGATTAAAGCCAAAATACTGTACCAGCTGATAGGAAGGAAAAAACCCAAACCAACAGCAGCAACAACGGCAACAACAACAGAAACCAAGAAAAACCCAACAAACCAACCAAAAAAAAAAAAAAAAAAAAAAAACCACCAAAAACAAAAAAAAAAAAAAAAAGAAGAAACTGTTACAGCTGAAACCAGGACAACCCCATACTGAAAAAGTACACCACCAAATCTCATCCCTGCCTTTGCCTCCCACCTCTCCCCCATTAAGGCTGAAAATGAAGATAAATGGGGTAAATAATTAAACAGACACTTAGGCAAAACACCTTTCTTCCCCCTTTCCCAACCTCAGCTTCACTCCTGGCACTTCATATCCCCCCTTCATACTCTCCTCTCTCCTTGTTATCATATATGCTATGCTCCTTTGGTGAAGTGATGCATGGTGTGGAAGGCTAGGATCATGGTGTAGCTATTCCTTTCCACTGTTCATTGTCCTCATTCCTTTGTCTTCTGCTGCTCCTTTCTTCTTACTTGTTTCCTCCGCACTGATGTGGATTCTCCAAGGGCTGCCTTCTGAGGAAGTACTTGCTGTGGTGTTGGCTACCCATGCTGCCTTCCGAGGAAGCATTTGCTGTTGTCTTGGCTATCCATGGACCAGAGGTTCTTTGGGGGTGTTACCTATGCTACCATAGAGCACTTCCTACTGCTTTGGCTTTTTTGTTGTTGGGTTTGTTTTTTTTCTCAGGGTTTTGTCCTTTCTTAACAATGCTTTCTGCCAAAAGCTTTCCTGATGGACTCAGCTGTGACCAGTGGTGGGTCTGTTGTGGAACTGGCTGTACTCAGCAGTCAGCTGCTGGCCTTTTCTCACAAAAGCTACTCCTAGAACCGCCTCCCCGCTCCACTCCCCCCCCAGCTCCCATCCCTTGCAATTTGTACCAAATGCAGGATGTCACTAGGTTGCAGTGACTTCTGGGAGCGAACCCTTGACAACAAAATAGAAAATATTGAATTTGAAAGCTGTTGTTTCTATGATCTGAAATATCGATGTCACAAGTTAATGAATTGTAGTACAAAGGCAACCTTAAACAAAGGATTTATTAAATAGAGGTACACATCAGTACAGGACTTAGAAAGGGGACATAAAACTTAAAGTTGAAGCTAACATTTCCAGAGCCTTTAAAGAACAGCACTGCCAGTTGAAATGAGCATGCCATCTGGAGTTCAGCCAGTGTCAATGTGGCTTATTATTACAGCATGGTGGATTAAAGCACTGACTGATCACACTGCCACACTGAACAAATCACAAGTGAATGGGCTGTAATACAGGGAGGTGGACACTGGAAGGATGAAAACAGTTAACCCTTCTGGTCACCAGGTTGTGAACTACTATGGCTGTGAAGTTACCAACAAAGAAGAGAGTCTGGATCAACTTTTAAGACACAATTTATTTTTTCTCCTGGTCAGAAACAACCTACTGTGATACTCCTCTGCCATTAGAAGATTGTATTCTTCCAATGTTTCTCCACTTCGTAAGGTAACTTCAGTCATTCTCAAAGCATTGCCTTGCTCTTACCAAAGATAAGTAGGAAAAATTTACAAACTCATTGCATCAGGGGCACACAATTTTTTTTCAGCCAACTAGAAGGCGTCATTGTGTCTTCAAATTTAAATGTACTTTTTTTTTCTTCAGGTGTGCTATAGACCCCATATGCATGTTTATCTCACTTTTAAGACATTCTATAGTGTACCTAAAAGTTTTTTCTTCCAGGCATGTAACTTGGTTGATTTGGTCTATTACTTCTGCTTTACAGTTTGAGCTATACTGTATTTATCTCTGCATTTCCCAGGTAGGTTTCTCAGATCTTATGTACACAAAAGGACACAATTTGCACTGCTCAGATTTTAACTTCTTTTTATATAAAATAATAGTCACTCAAAGAAAACTCTCTTCTGCAGTTGAACTCAGAACCCTATGGGAGGATCCTCTCTTTCTATTAGAATGTGGCAGGTGAAATTATGCATTAAAGTGCATTGTTTTTTACAATTGGCAATATAAGCAAGAAAAGTCCAGGGTTAAAAAATTAATAAATCCTATTGACTGAAGAAAAAACATTTAAGTCTTCTTCTTTTCCAAGTTCCCTGGAAAAAACATAGAATCATGGAATTATAGAATAGTTGGGTTTGGAAACGATATTAAGATTACCTAGTTACGACCCCCATGCCATAGGATAACTCACACAAGGCGGGGTTGCTCAAGGCTCTGTCCAGCCTGGCCTTGAACACAGCTAGAGATGGTGCATTTGCAGCTTCCTTGAGCAACTTGTTCCAGTGTCTCACCACCCTCACAGTAAAGAACTTCTTCCTTGTATCTAACCTAAATCTCCCCTGTTTAAGTTCAAACCCATTACCCCTTATCCTATCACTACAGTCCCTAATGAAGAGTCTCTTCTGGCATCCTTATAAGCCCCCTTCAGGTACTGGAAGGCTGCTTTGAAGTCTCCATGCAGCCTTCTCTTTTCAGGGCTGAACAGCCTCAACTTTCTCAGCCTGTCTTCATATGTCAGATGTTCCAGACCCTTCATCATCCACATTCTCCCATAATGCTCTTCCTCTAAGGGAATTTCACAAGCGAATCCCTTAGGGACTCCACTTCTCATAATTTTCTATTAGGTGCTTACCTACATATGTGCACAAACTATTTATTGCTGTACCTTTTTTTGCCCTTGTAATTGAGAATTACAATTTTCAAATTTCAACTTTCAATTACAATTCACAAGGGTAGCAAGGCACTGGAAGAGGTTGCCCAAAGAAGTGGTAAGTGCTCCATCCCTGGTAGTGTTCAAGGCCAGACTGGACAGAGTCTAGGGTGACATGGTCTTGTTTGAGGGATCCCTGCCCATGGTAGGGGAATTAAAACTAGAGGATCTTAAGGTCCTTCACAACTGTAACCATTCTATGATTTTATGATTGTAAAATACAAGCTGATGTATAGAAAGAGGACAGCAAACAATATTTAAGTAATGTTTTACTTGTTCTGCCTTTTTTCAGTAAAAAAAAACATAAATAACTTGCAATTTAAATGCCAATATTAATCCTGTTTATTAATTAACAAAAATAAAACCAACCTGTCTTTTATGACAAGAGCACAAAAGTGGCTAGAAGATCTGGAAAAGCCCATGGACATAGTTCACTAGTATGTATGACTCTTTATAATGTAATTTTTAGAAGTGGATAAAGCTAATTGTACTAAAAAAAAAATACATGGTGACTTGTTTCTTCCCTTAAAAAAATAAAAAAAATATCATTCTAAAGCCAGATCAGAATTTGTTTCTACTGCGTTTGCTTAGCTTTCATACAGAAGCATATAGATCTTAGTTTTCCTGGAAGTTACATTTTGTTGCAGGATTTGTAGAGTTAACTCAGCAAATAATAATGACTATTATCTTAGACAACTGTATAAGATAATAATGAATATTACCCTATACAACAGATTGTGAAAGCATTTCTGCTTTCAATTTATAAGTAGTAAAAATTGATTTTTCTTTTAGCCTCAGTTAATATTACAGGATTTTAGATGACTGTTTGTTGAAAATCATCATATAAATATTTAACCAGAAAGAGCTATGAAGATATTTTAGAAATTTTTCTGAAAGCAGGTCATGAAAAACTGCATAATCTGAAAGTTATGCTTGCAAGAACTAGTAAAATACAAATGTACTAATATATTATGACTTGATAGTAGCTGACCAGTATTTGTAAGACATCTAATGAATAATGAAAATATTTAAAACTGGCACTATGAAATTATGGTTGTGTAAAACTGAAATAAGGTAAATTTAACATGTAAAAAGCTCAAGAAAAGAATTATATTTGAAAAATAAACATTTTTTTTTGAAGTAAATATTTGTCTCATGCCAAATCAACTTTATACTGATTGAGGAAAGGTAACAAAGGTTTAACTATATCTAATATGAACAGATATGCATATTTTGATGCTTTGTATGTGATTTGTTTACTGTCTTATATGTATTTCATTAAAATAAAGTTTTTATTTCTTGAGTCTCAGTTATGTTTCTGGGGGTACGTATTCTCAGGTTTTCCAGTTTTATTACTTGCCATGCCTACTCAGTCAATTCTGTAAATATGTTGCTAATGTATTACAGGTAATAAACTAGCCAAAATTGCCTAAATTAAAGTCGCCTCATTAATTTCAAGATTATTATAGTGTTTCATGTTAGCTGTAGATATCAAGCATTATATGAGCAACACCCAAATCACTAGTCTTTTCATATCCTTTCCCTGTGCAGATCTCCTTCCATGAAAGTTACATGAGAGCATGACCCTTATCTATTAATTATAATTCTTTGTAGAATTGTTTTTGCCTTGATTTATCCTTTTTGTATGATACATGGATGTTTTTAATGGCTGATGACATGAAGATTAAGACTGTGCCACTATTGCATTTGTGAGAATTCTAAAAATAATAAGGAAAAAATAAAGGTATACAATTTGAAAGACAGTTTACTTTTCCAAATATTTACATAAAAAGATGTAAGGCAAATATTTTTAGAAATTAAGGGTAAAAAAAAAAAAAAAAAAGGAAAGAAGGTAATGAATGTATCTGATTGACACCTGTGTAAAAAAGATCTTGATTGTAGTGTGGTAAAAAAAAAAGATCCATACTTCTGGTTTCACCTCAAGTGTTTTATTATTTTCCATACATATGAAAAGCAGATTCTAGACTTGGAAACTTGCCACTTCGTATCCAAAACCAAATAAACAAAAAGAAAATATGAAATGCTACTTTGCTGCAAAATAGAAAAATTTCAAAATAAATCAAATTCACAAGTACTTGCTAAGCAAAACCTGGAAATTTTTCACAGCAAAAGGGATGAATTGATTTTGTTGTATCAAAACAAGCTATCTACACTTCTTTACTTCAGCAAAAAATAAACTAAAATTATATTTCCACTGCTACAAGCTTGGAGTTTATATTTTTCATGTCAGTTCCCTGGATGAAGCAATAATAGGGCAGTTGTTGAAGGAGGACTTGTGTATATAATATGTGGTCACAGAGGTGAGAATGACAAGTAGTTATTTTACTTTTCATATATTTACTTGCAGGGGTTCGCATTTATAGGCTCTTCAGCTTTATTTTGTTTATCAACCAAAATTGATTTTTTTTTGGATAAAACAACCTTTATAATCTAGGTAGCCATATATTTTTTTAATACTGGTACTTCTTCTATGGATCATCTGCACATCAGCAATCTGACCACACACCACTGAAATCAGTAGGAAACATGCTGTTGACTTCTGTGAAAACAAAACATAACAGGACACTGAAGCTGCCTTCCTGTTGGAGAAGTGTTTTCTTCCACAGTCTCTTTTCTGGTATCTTCTCTGGCTTAGATATACAGACACATTTATATGACAAAATACAGTGTCATGTAGAGAGAACCATATTGATGCAGAAAAATTAACGTACAGGTATATTAGCTTGGAACCGTGCCATGCATCATATCAGTAGTGTTTCTGGCACCTCTGCTACTTTGCTGAATTTCAGTGCAACAGGTATACACATTCTCTGAGAGCTAATCCTCTTCTACTACCAAAGCCTTCCCTAGTATCCTCAATCCTATGGAATAGTCATGCTTTGTTTTATTAGTCCCAAAACTTCTTATAACACTGTTCTGTTAATTCTCAGCAGTCACTGCTGTTACTTGACTCCAACACTATTGTGTTAACCACTTATGTGATTTCCATTTGTGGCTTACACACTTTTCCAGATAATGAATTGAACTGATGAACAAGGCTACAATTACTGATTTGATCCTAGCAACAATTCCTGTGATATCTAGTTTGGAAACTATACCCTCCTCAGTGAGAAAAAAATAAAAATAAAAAAAAAAAATTAAAATACACAACTATAACAAACCTTTTTTTTTTTTTTTTCAGTTGTAATGCAAGGACTCTGGACTAAATCCAGGAAGGTTTCGGGGCCCAGACTAATGTTTACCAGAGATATTGGGGTACTGAAACAAAACCACATGAAATGAAACTTCAAAGAAAGATGTAGCTGCAACATTAACTTCTCTAACTGATTTTATTCTGCCTTCTGAAGTCTTTTGGACTCTAGAATAAAGAAAATCTAATCTGCATGTAAAAGATCTGCTGAACTGTCCCTGGTTTTCACAGCTAAATACTATGTTTATGTCAGCATATTCTAAACGCAGTAAATTTTATGTATGCCAAAGACAAGTAGGTACTGTGTTTGATTACATAGGGAACTGTGTTTATTTCTTTCTAATCTAAACTTTTATCTGAGTTGACTGAAGTTAGTTAGCTTCCAAAAGTAAGGTATAATGAAACAAGATTTAACTGCTTTCATTCAATATGGAAAGCAAATAGAAATGTCATGAAGTTCACTAAAAGTAAACTGCAAGTCCTGCACCTAGGGAGGATTAACCCCAAAGTACAGGCACAGGCTAGTGAAAAGAGAATGAAGCAAGAGTTTTTTTCATTGATGCCCAGTGATAGGGCTAGATGCAATGGGCACAAACTGAAACACAGGATGTTTCTCCTGAACATTAGAAAACAATTTTTCTTACTGTAAGACTGACCAATAACTGGCACAGGTTGCCCAGAAAGCTTGTGGAGTCTCAATCTCTACAGATATTCAGAAACTGTCAGGGTATGTGCAGCCTGCTGTAGGTGGCCCTGCTTGAGCAAGCAGGCTGGACCAATGACCTCAAGAGGTCACTTCCAACCTCACCCTCTTGGCTATCTGGGCACAAGCTGTTTTATATTCAGCTGGCTGTCAAACAATACCTAGGTCCTTTTCCACTGAGCAGCTTTCCACAACTCTTCCCCAGGCATGTAGTGTTGCATGGAGTTGCTGTGACCTAAGTGCAGGACCCAGCACTTTGCATTGTTGAACCTCATTGGCCTCAGCCCATTGATCCAGCCTGTCCAGATCCCTCTGTAGAGCCTTCCTACCCTCAATCAGATCAACAGATCAACATTCCTGCCCAGCTTGGTTTTGTCTGCAAACTTAGTGATCCCTTTATCCAGATCACCACTAAAGATATTAAACAGAACTGGGAAAAATATAGTAAACAAAACATTGACCTGGGAGACAGCAGCACTAATTTAATATCTACTATTTTTTTATGGTATTCAAGCCCTATCTGAAATATCCAGCTTTTCTTAAATGTTACTTGGAAGCACTCTCCATGCACCTATGACACCCACTGGGAAACCACTGTCAGAAAGGTGCTGCAACACTCAGATGCTTTGGTGGATTTAGACACCTTTTTTTCTGAGCAATGAATTGGCCTAATTTTAGTGTTTTATGTTAGTTCAAGATTTTTGCATTTTTGCTGTTGAAGTCATAGGTTTATATCCCACAACCTAAAGATGACACTGTCAGTGTGTACATTTATCCACCTGTACTTGATTCATCATTCATCAAAATTTTGAACCACAGCACCATTTTATATGTGTAAGAATTAATTATAGAAAAAGAGGGACATAGATGAAATAATTCACAAAAAAAAAAATGCATGCTTTGCTGTCTAATATTTTCCTCATTTGTCTTTGATGAGATTACTTCCTTTAATATTGTATCTGATGTCTTGAAACAATATAATTAACAAAGCAAAATTAAATGCAGGATTAGGCACTCAGTTTCAAATAATAAACACAGGTACCACACACCTGACATTTTTTTGTTCTTTTAGGTCTACGGAGAAGCTAGGATACTCAGTACCAATCTGACTTTAATGATAATACTCCCCATAGTAAACTTAAATAATGTTAAAGGCACAGCACAAACTGACAAAAGCAAAGCAATTTGAAGATATGATGGATACTACCTTTCACTTAGCCTATTGTGCACAGTTACAGGTATTGCAGAACAAATCAGTCAGTGACCTGAGAGCTTCCCTGTAATGGCTAGGTATCATGGAACATGTCAAGCCTGGAGTATTATCCTTCACACTGATTTTCCCCTGCTTTTGTCAGTTTCTGTCATAATTTGGCTTTTACTCAGTTAATTTCCTCCATTTACGAAACACTCCCCATGGAAGTAGCTGCCTTCTTAAAATACATATTGCATAATTACATATCAAGGTACTACTATAGCAGGAATTATTATTTTATATTTAAATGACTATTGTATGCTGCACTATTTTCTACTATGACTCACTTTCCTAGATAATCACACTGTGAAGAAATCAAAAATGAGATTTTCCATATGTTTGAAGTTGCCCACTTAGTAATCATACAGCATCACTTGTCATCATCAATAATGTTTACCAGAACTAAGTAAATTTTCTGAAATAAATGTCCAGTTACATTGATGAGATTGGCTGTTGACACTGATTGGCAGACAGAAGTGAGTCTTTCTGGCAGAATTGAAATGTAATAGCTATTGAAAAATGTGAGCAATAAAAAGCTACAGCTGTTTAAAATTTAATAAATACAAAGAAACCTATATCTAAAATTGTGCTAGCTTGTTTAGGTACCAAGGGGCTTTGAATGGAAACAAACTGGAAAACATATATTGTTTATTTAGAAAGGAAAAAAAAAGGACAAAAAAAACCTATGGTTATTTTTTCCCCTGTAATATATACACTTTTTGTTTTATCCATCTGCTTTGCCACCAGTTGCACTCAGTGCATATTGTACGCACAGTGTACATGAATACTAAGAAAGAACATGTAAGAAAATGTATTAAGTATTGTCAGTTAGTTATGGTAAGAGACAATCAGCTAACAGATTTGCAGAGACAAGCAGATCTTCTCAGGAGTATCCACGAGTATAAGAGGGGCTGGGATGACACATGGTTGTTGTTAGTCTCAGCAGGAGTGACAGCTGAGAGGGAGGAGGGCTTGCTGTGCACACAGCAGGTAAAGCTTGGGGCAACTTACCCGTTGTTTTCCTCATGAGATGTTGATAGACAAACTAAAAGAAAAAAAGAGACCACTACACAAAGTCCTTTTGTAGCCTGATTTCAGCCAAATATTTGTGTAACAGTGTAAAAATGTAGAATAAAAATAAGTTGCGGAAACATTAAAAGATGTTTGCTTATGGTGATCTAAAAGAAAAGATACTTTGCTGGACTTCATAATTAATAGATTTTCTACCCTGTGTAGGGCACCTCACACATCTCTCCCTGGCTACATGCCCCAACTCAGACCAGACCTGCTTAATTTGTATAAGATAAATGAAACTTTTTGGGTCCCCTATAGCCTGCCCCACCTAATTCTTCTCTTTTATTGATCTATGTAAAATAGAACCATTTTCATGATACATTGGCACATTTCTGTAGTCCTTGCTTTGCAATAAAAAGCCTATCAGTTAGCATATCTCCATGATTATGCAGCCCTTATTTATCCCTGGAGGAAAATAAAAGCAGCCCCCCCAAAAAAAAAAAAAAAAAAAAAAGACCATCAAAAACCAAACAAACATGAAAGAAAAAAAAACACAAGCATTTAAACAACATTGGCAGAAAGCTGTAGCATTTTTTCTGATCATTGCTTAGCAACTCCAATAAAGCTTGGGAGCATTTAGCAGCCATCTTTTACTGTCAGGTAACAGTATGGCTTTCTAGAATAAGACTTTAAAAACACAACATCTCTCATTTAAATGTCCCTGCCCCAGAGATTGCTATTCAAGATTGCTATTCTAGCTGTGATAATTTCTTTACTATGTGGATGAAGACTTGCAACTTCATTCTCTGCAATGCTGATATCTATTCAGAATCTATGTTTCTGGTTGGAATAACTCAGATAGATATAGTTCAATCCTTTTTCTAAGGCTCCTAAGATAGAACAATCAAATACTATTACTAATGGAGAGAAACAGCAACTCCAGGAGATAATTCAAGTTTGAGATGCACTGAATTGTGTTGCAGGGAAAAACTGCTCAGTTCAAATAGTTTAAATTAAATGAGGATCAAAGCAGTTTAGTGATTTATTAACAACATGTAATTAAGCAGCAGTGAGTTATCCATTCAGGATCAATATTAGTAATAGCAACAGTTAAAGCACAATGCTAGACACGTACAAAATGTTAATAAGCACCTACAATTTTCTAAACATCCTTCCATAACTAAGCCTTAGAAAAATTTTAGTATCTCCCTGCAGTTCCCTTGCCCTCCAGACAGAGTTCACTGACACCTCTCCCCTGAGACGCAGGTTTCTGCCTTGCTTACACTCTGCAGGAGATCTGACTCCTCCAGCTCTGTGTGAGGAAGCCCCCCACAAGGTCTCCTGTACCCATGCTTACACCCCACTGATGGGTGCAGGCTGTTCCCAATGCACCATCATAAGGCTGCACTGTCCTGTCTGGGCTGGGGAAAGGTGCTGTATAGTAGTAAAAATACATTATTTTATGTTATTAAGGCTATCTGCCTAGCATTAGCATGAAGGTACCCACACAAATTGCCTGTTGAAGGTTTCTATCTCTTTCCTTATTAGCATTTGAGGAAGCACACAGCTACTGGGTTTTGCCTGTTTTAGACAGCTCAATTGTATTTGCTACAATGCATGTGGACAAACGTGCCTAAACAAAGACCTGGTCTGTCACTCTCAGTAAGTTCAGCTGGAAAGGTGCCTACTTATTTCAGAATCAAAATTAATTCATGAAGACTAAGATGACATTTTGACTCTAGAAATCCTGATTTATACAACTGATGGTCCACTATAACTCTAACATTGGCATTTTATAAGAAAACCAAATTGAAACTGTTATGCAGCAATTTCTTTGTAGCTGAAGAACCAAGATTTTAATCCTGTGTCCCTGATTTAAAACTTCTAATTTGACTTCATTGGCAAAGCCTGCTGAAAATTGAGCGTCTCTTCTCTGGAAAACACACTGTTGCTGAACTGCTGTCACTGTCAGTCAAAGCAGTGTGGAGACAGCGCATGCTATGAAGCATGTGCAATCTTTTCTCTTATATCTGTTCATACCAATACATTGTTGTTTCTCAAGAATATTTTGCATTGTTTATTTACAGAAGTTCACAGAAACTTTCCTACATAAATAATATCTGTAAAACTGATTAACATATCACTTGGCAATACCTTCACAGTTTCCCAACCGAAACTTCAGATTTCAAATCCTTTTCAAATTAGCAGGTGAATATCAAAGACCCATGCAGGGCATATCAAAAAAAGCCTTGAACCCAACAAAAATTATTAATAACTTTTTAGAACAGGCTAAGAGCATTCTTGGAATATAAAAAACTGATTTAGCACCTATCAAAAAAAAAAAAAAATACTAATGCCTTGAGATCCTTGGTTTAGGACATT
>JAOEHX010009468.1:0-16797 GCA_025448015.1 Bolborhynchus lineola | reverse complement strand
AACAGCCCCAACTTTCTCAGCCTATCTTCTTACAGGAGGTGCTCCAGTCCCCTGATCACCCTCATGGCCCTCCTCTGGGCTCATTCCAAAAGTTCCATGTCCTTTTTATGTTGAGGACTCCAGAACTATACACAATACTCCAAGTGAGGTCTCAGGAGAGCAAAGGGGCAGGATCACCTCCCCCGACCTGCTGGTCATGCTCCTTTTGATGCTGCCCAGGATACAGTTGGCTTTCTGGGCTGTGAGCACACACTGCCCACTCATGTTAAGCTTCTCACTGACCAACGTCTCCAAGTCCTTCTCTGCAGGCCTGCTTTGAATCTCTATTCTGCCCAATCTGTAGCTGTGCCTATCATCCAACTCCTAACACATATCTGAAGGAAAACAAAAGAACAAACATGAATCTCTGCTTCTCCTAATCTGTTTGGCGCCTGGGAGACCAGAGACATTGCAGCTTTCTCTAAAAATCTCGAAAACTCAGAAATATTGTTTCTGCCTATGGGCGGATCTGGATTAAAAGGATTTAAATGGATATTTTGCAGTTAAACACACAAAATTATGCACATGTGCTCGAGTGTCATGGTGTTATAGACTGGAGGGGGAAGCTTGCATTATTTTCCCTGAATTGAAACCTTGACACTTCCTTGTCTGATGTGACTCAATCTTCACAAAAGTATTAAAATGCCAAGTAATTGTATTGAGTGTAACAGTACCCTTCACACCTGTAAAAATGCCAGTTCCCAGAAGAACAGCTACTTCTTGAATGATCCTGTTCCACAGTCTCTGCAGTCTTAAATGATCTGATCTGTTGTAAAACTAGAATAAGAGCCCAATTTTGTTGATAGCCATAGAAATACTTCTAAAATACCTGAGAAGAGCTATGTGCCATGGCAGTTTTCTACTCCTGGCTCCGAAGTACTTTAAGTATTTTAAGAGTTCGGGTTTATATTCATATAGATCAAAATATGAAAAGATCTGCTTTTCAAAATATGAAAAGATCAAAATATGAAAAGATCTGCTCTTCT
Organism: Bolborhynchus lineola; assembly: GCA_025448015.1. Lineage (NCBI taxonomy): Eukaryota > Metazoa > Chordata > Aves > Psittaciformes > Psittacidae > Bolborhynchus > Bolborhynchus lineola. The sequence continues at coordinate 15,772 of JAOEHX010009468.1, read as the reverse complement.
GGGCCTTTCTTAAATTCTGATATCACCCACTCCTCTTGCCCATGCGTAATCTCTACGTTCTAGGTAGTCTAAAAGTAATTCCCAGGTGGCAGCTTCTAAGGTAAGGATCCATGCCTTAATTTCTGAATCCCCTGAATAAATTTGTCCTCAATGATCATGACTATTCTTATGTGGCTCTTTGGCTTTGTGTATGTTATTAAAGCATACTTATATTCCAATAAGCAATCTGTAAAAAAATCTATAATTGAATTCTCAGTGTGTTGTCTCTCATTAGCTCTGTCTTAAGTGTACTCTGTTGACAAGCTTTTTAAAAAAACAAAAACCTATTCTGACAGTCAACCTTGCAAATTCATCCTTAGATCTGCAAGTTAAATTCTGACACTATTTAAATTCTACAATTGGAGCTTTTTAAATAATGCCTTGATTATTCGTGTGCAGAAAAAAAAAAACTCAAAAAAAAAACCAACCAACCAAACAAAACTCAGAAAAACAACAACAGCAACAGAAAAAAAAACCCAACAGTTCATATTATCACAGTCTTATAAGTACTGGAGTGTGGTGCTAAGAAGAATAAACCAGTAAATATCCAATCAGTATATTAAGCACATCTCCACATAAGTAAGTGTAAATCAAACTAACTACATGGAGAAATGCAAAATTTGAATATAAAAGAGATGTTATTTTAAGCATACAATTTCAGCTAGAAAATTTAGACATTTGTTCATGTTCACTATGAAATTAACAATTTTTATGTGACTGCTTTGTACCTCACCTACATAATAAAATACCTTATGACAGCGTAGAAAATCCTAATTTTTCTCAGTAACTTTTTGAAGGAAAATGTGTATGTGGACAAGTGATTAATAGTAAAAAACGTTACTTTATCCTATATAAGGAAGGCAGGGAAAGAACGAGACACTATTTTGACTCCAGTTTTGAATTTCTTTCTGTCTTTCAAAGTGGTAGCTGCTGCTAGGAAACTCTAAACATCCATCCTCTCCCAGTCCTCAGTGCAGCTGGGTCTGAACCATCTCCAAGAACAGCTCAAAGCACTAAAAAGGCTGAGTTGCCTCAACTGTTTCCTGTAGGGACTCCTGTGGTTACTAACAACTGGATGGAGCTCTGTGTATTTTAGTACACCCTCCTTCCCATGTTTGATCCAAACATGTCACTCACATGCTTCATAGAAAGGAATGTGGTAACACATTGGCTGTGAGGTCATTTGTCCAACAGAATTTTCTACTGTTAAAAGAATCTCCCTGAGCTGTTTCTATTTTGTTTTCTTTCAGATATGTGCTGCATTGTTAAGAAATGCTATTTTTTATGGACTTTTTTTTTTTTTTTAACTAAGATATATGTGAATTCAGTATGTTTCTTTCTACCCCATATATACAGGAAGACAACCATTCTCAGGGTCCTAAAATACCTGGAAATTGAATTTAATGTTATTCTTATGTTTATCCATATAGTTTCTTCTGTTCTTTTGTGGTGATTTATATTACTGTATGAATTATGAATTAATACTTTAGTCACTCTTGTATTTATTACCATTCTTTCAAGTGGGGTACTTTTTCAGATGAGACTTTCATTAAGGTTTTGGGTTGTATTAAAAACTTCTATTGTAAGCACTGGTAGAGTGGTTTGGGGGGGAATCTTGTATATTAATCTGTTTTTTTCTCATTAGCTTTTGTGATTTTTTCAAGGAGAGGTTTTTTGGGGGTTTTGTTTGGTTTTTTTTGTTACTATGTTATTATCTGCTGCACTGTCTATTACATGCCCATTTAGTACCTTTGATAGCATTAATTAACTTTTTGGTTTTGTTTTTTTTTTTTTTTTTAGTGGAGATGAATTGTACTTAATTAAAATTTTCTGTTAATTTTTCTCCTCAGTTACCTACTATTGCTGCAAGGTGTAGATTGAAAATATTCTTTGTCTCATATTGTACAGAAAAGAGAGCTTAAATAATATTTATTTACTATTTTGTGTTCAAAAGCCTATATTTACATGGTGCCTGCTTTGATTTCATGTACTTTTCCAATGCCAAAATGGACTACATTGGCAGTACCTGGTAATAGCAGAAGGCATAATTTCTTCTTATTAACGACATATCCTTCTTCTCCCCTAAAATGAACCAAAGTAAGCCAAAAAGTCTCTTTGGATGAAAAGTAGGCTGCACTGAAATAGCAAAACTGTTCCTAATTTCAGGAGTCAGAATTTCATCTTTGTTTCTTGTCATCCTGTTTTATCTTATTATTCCAAAATGGCCTAATGCAAAGTAGGCAGCAATCAATGTAGAGATTCCTGCAGATATAATTTGGCTCACAAAGTTCAATACTGTTTTATGGATGCCATTTAATATTTTCCTAAGATCTCAGGCATGGAAATGTGTAAAGAGGCAAAGTATCTTCATGTATGTGCATTGAAGTTTGCATCCTAAACTAAATTATGGGATTATTTGATCATAAAATATGAATTGACTGTAAGTGAAATGCAATGGCATGCATGAGAATCTGGTAACTTCTGAACAATATGCTCTATCTTGATTTTAGGGGGAAGTAGAAAATTCTGCTGAACTCAATTAAAAGTATAATTGTGATGTTTTAAATAGAAGGAATTTAAGTACCCACACTGGATTTGGACAGACAATTGAAAATTAACACTCAGACTCTTACAAAAGTATCATGGGGCTTTTAGCAACCAAAAGTTGTCATAAGCTGGCTTCTATGTGTGCTCTGAAAGCAAAGACAGTCTGGCTTTGATAGCATATTAATTTTGTATAACACTGATCTTCATGTTGGATGTTTATTTAAAAGTATTATCAGCTGTAATTTTCAGAGAACTGGGATTAAGAAGTGATTGTACCTCTTGCTGAGGTTTATCTGTGCTCCCAGGTACACCACTGAAATTAAATGTATATAAATATTGGAGATGCCTTTTAACTAGTATTACAAGATCAGATTACTGTTACTAATACTCCAGCTGATATGCATTTCTTGTTTTTTAGTTCTTTTCTAGGTGACTTTTTTTCTTTTTTATAATCAGTAAGCAATTTAATCCCCAAGTGGCTCAACCCCTTTATCTTTAATACAAACACCTCTCCTTCTCCCTAGGAAAACAGTATTTTCTTCAGTAGACTTCAGAAAAATTCTGCTTCTTACTGTCTTCAAGTCCCTGGGAAATTTCCTATGGAAGTATAATATATATGCAAACATACCGAAGTTGTGAAACACTCCTCCATAACAGGAGCTTCTCACATTTTTGTATGATGAAAACACTGTGTCACTAGCATGAAATAGAAATGGATGTGACAAGAACTTCATGAACTTTCCAACATACAAACTGTTAAGATGAATTCTGAGAAGTGTTTTGATTAATGGAATCTGATGATTATGCATCATTAAGACAGCAGAGAGGCTGCATAGTTAATAAATAGGGCAGATGACATTTCAGCTGTACAACTGGCTCAAGCAGGTTGCTCGCCTATTATGCTGTGTGGGATCTTTAGCACCATGCTGCAAGAGGTAAGTGGTGGTGGGATTCCATAATACAGATAGAAAATAATAAATGATTCAACCACTAAGTTTTACAGGCACTTTATCAGAAGAGAAACTGTGGGTAGCAGTTCAAAAAAGAAGCCTGGCAAGCTAAACACAGCTGAGAGGTGGAATTGCACAGTGTTTTCCTTTACACAGCGATACTTTTATGAGTGCCTCAGTGCTGCCTCAGCAATTATGTTTCAATGCAAGTTTTCTCCGTTTCTTTCTGCTTCTTTGTTCATTTGGATCTTTTTTCCCCTTGTTTTCCTAAAGTGGATAATTTGCCTTTCAATACTCCTAACTGAACTGCCCAACTTGTTATAACAGAAGCCCATAGCAGTTGTTTCAATTTCAGACTCAAATGTGTAAATTGTCCTTGATTTTTAGTTGAGGCTTACTGAGGTGTTTATGGAAGAGAGAAGAAAGTTTGAAAGGTAATACTGATGAATAGGTTTATTAGGAATCTGTGACTGAGTTTGTTAAAGTTCTTAAATGTGGTTAACTCCTATAATTAGACTCTTCCATTTACACAAAATGGATACTATCCATGAAAGTTTTGCATGGTGTACAAAAACTGAATGAAGGAATATGTTTTTCCTTATGATCTTGGGTCCAGTGGGTACAACTGAGAGAGGCACTCGCACATACTTAATAGATAAAAACCCAGAATTCCCACTGAATGCAAAAGTATGTGCACATTTATGAATGGACAATAGACCTGATAAGATCAAAGCCTTATGTACTCTCCCATCATTTTCTTTAGCATTATTACGAGCAGGTTTTAACTTTACGAAGTATAAATTGACCAAGAATACTTTTGAACCTAATCTGGTGCAATCCAAGAGATTTTTGACCTTTCTATATTTTTTTTTTTTTTTTTCCCAAGCTCCTAATACTATAGGATTCAAAGGGTCCACAAGGAGCTTGGTTGTGTCCCTTTGGAAATAAAAAAATTCCAATTTGGAATAAATTTGAATTGTACAGCAACATCTGAGTAGTTACCTCACCCTCTTTAAACCAACTCTTGTGGACTGTAAGCAGACAGGTCTTTTTTTTTTCACATACATCTTATTAGCAAGATATACTGGTATTCATGGAGATTTTCATGTTCATTTCTCTCTGAATTTGACTGACCTTTTTCATTGCCTTTACTTCTCTATCATTTTATACTGAAATATTTAAATATCAAATATTACAGCTGTGTTTCAGATTCTCTAGAACATTTTTCATACTACATTTTAGAACAATATACTTTTTGCTGTATAGCAGTAAAAATATTTTTTAAATATTGTGGTTTACCATTTCTTTCCTCTGTAATAAATACCTCTCAATTATTAGCTATTTAAAATATTCCAATTAACTAGCTATAGCAGTTATTTATTTTTGTTCTTTTTTTTTTTTTTTTTTTAACAGTATTCTGTGGACACTGAGTGCAGTGAAAAGCTGCAGTACAGAGGTGTTAGGATGAGAAGGAAAAACGTGCATTTCACACACTTCAGGGTTAATTAAAGCAAGCAGAATGTAATTATGTACTTCAGATTTGCCCAAGAAAACACTATGAGAAAAATTATATAATTTTTAACGGCTGATTTTGCTCAGGACCTTGTTTTTATGTTTTATCTGAAAGGTGACATCTCTAGCAATAAGGTTCCATCTAGCATGACACCTGAGCAGTACTAAGATAGGGAAAAAATATTTCCTACTTTACCACTTACTAATAATATCTCCTTAAATACTTTAGAGGTCCTCAGAGGTCTCCCTTCCACCTGTGTACACACCAGAACGACCTCATTTAATTTAGGGGTTCTTGTGTGATTACAGTTTAAACCTGTTTTTCTGCAGCACCACTATGATTACATTACTTCTCTCAGTCAGCATTCTGAAATGGAGCAACACTCTAGAAATAAACCCTTTACAGGACAATCTATAGTTTGATTAGGATGGCAGTTCAGGGGCAAAGGCACGCCAGGAGTACATTTTTAATAACCTTCTGCAGCAAACACAGAGTAGATTTGTCATTAGTGTTAAGGTTTTCTCCCCTCACATTGAAGGGAAGGGTGACAAGCCTATAATGTTACAGGGAATGAATGAGGTTTTGGCTCTATACCCTAAATACTGGCAAGCATAATCATGCTGCCTGTGAAGCAGAACACTGTACCCCCTTTAATTCCACTTGAATCTTTTTCTATCTGCCTCCCTCTCACTATCTGGCTGCTCAATAGAGATGTTTGATTCAAGTTTTACCATTAACCCAAAACTTCTGCTGTCTGCTTGCAGCTCTCTCTAAGTTCATGTAAGGCACACTCAAGCAAATATACAAAGTATTCTTTAGAGCTGGTCAAAAATTTCAAGATAAAATGTTATTTCGATAACAGTGTTCTTTTAAAGAAGAAAAAAAAAAAGTCATAACAATTTACTTAAAAGGGTTTTAAAAGCTTTTATAGGAAGCATTAAACCAGTATCATCCAAGCAGTTAGAGAAATGTTCAAGTTGCTCTTTTTCTAAAGGGAAAACAGTAATAATACTCTGAATTGTGTCAATAATATTTTTATTTTTTCTTAAAAATTTCGTGAAATATTTTAAGACATCATTAAATGCTGTTTTGAGTCCTGCCTTACATAAAGGTAAAAGTCTGTGTCAAAAGATATCTTTCCTGCATTCATATTCCTTCTTACCTGTTCTTTTGCTTTTATCTAGGTCTCTATTTTTCCTATTCTTCCTTACAAATCCTAGTCTTCATAAGCCGTCAATGGGGTTACTCTTACAAAGTACTATTTTACTTTAGGGTGTAGGCATTGATCATTACTCATATTGGTTGGTTTACTCATATGACAATATCAAATGAAATTAATCCCCTTTTTTGTGATAATAAATTTGCATAGGTATTAATATTTATGAAACCAACCCTCACTTTTAACAGCTATAGACAAGCTTGCATTCTATAGTAACAGTAGTTTTCTGTCAAACTGTTTTATTGTCCTTTCAGTTCACAAAACTTTGGTGCCATTTCCCAGGAGAAAGCCTTCAGCAAAGTGGAGACACTTCAGAGCACAGCTAGGTACAGAATACAAGAATTATAAAACTGTCATAAAACGTCAGAGGGTATTGCAATGAGCAGCACAGTAGCTGTACCTGGAAACCAGCCATTTATTCTTTATGGTTGGGTAAATTATATTATATTAAAAAAAAAATGATATTTTATACTAAATAATATTTTAATAATCCAGGACACTGACAATTCATGGGATTTCCCCCTCCTGTTTCATCTTTCCATCCTTTCCTTCATAATCAGATTTTGATTTTACCATGCATAGCCAACACACTATCCCTTTTTCTGTTAGATGTACACACTTCCCTGCACACTCCTCTATAATACCAGCACTCTGAATTTAATCTTCCAATGCAAGTTTTTCACCAGACCACAGTGGAATTTCCAGAATCTCAGAAGACTGGGTAGAAGATCAGAGTGAACTTCAACAACTTTACAATTATTTAACTGGATTTTCCCGTTGTATGAAAGCTAAAGCTCCTAAAATGAAACAACCACCTCTGCACACAGTAAGGAAGCAAAGCCAAACAACAGAAGAAAATCAATATGTTGGAAAATAAAAAAATAAATCTGAAACTGAATAATTAAACAATCAAACCTTAAAGCAATAAAAAGAAATTCCATATTTCTTCATAGATAAATAAAAGAACACGCAGAAAGTAACCGTTGCAAAAATATTTAATATTTAAACATTAATCAGTATGTACTCTAATACGCATTACTTGTGAAGCTATAGTTAGCCATGTTAACAGAAAAACTGCCCTTCTGTGGCACTGTATTGTTCATCTTCCCTCTTTTCTTCTGTCTCCACTATCCATACCTGCTTCAGATCATTCTTTGCAATGTGACTTAAACTTGCATCCATCTATTCTTTTGCTTTTGACACTTTTTGTAGTCAAATAATGGTAAGCACAGGTAATATATTATTTATTTATTGAGCATTGTGCACACTGGGAAGCAAATTAGTATTCTGTTCCTATCACTCACCGCTAGACATTGCACGCATTTGGAGCACATTACCACATTAGACCAGTTGTGAGGCTTTAAATTAGATTTGTGACTTGAAAGTTTGAATAAGAAAACTAACAGAATGCAAAATGAAGCAGAGAGAAAATTAGATTAATTATCTACAACATTTGGAGTGAATTGTTGCTGATGCACTTTGTTGTAGAAGGCTATTTTTGTACTACAAACATGCCTTAATTTTGCCTATATTATGGTAGCTACTTGAATGGTTGTGAAAACATTTATTTAGAGTTGTTCATATCCTAGAGTTATATTTTTAAATTAAAAATAAATGTTTCAGATGTACTGCATCTTTTTCCTCTCAGTTGCTTAGCTTTACTATTCTGAGGAGATAGGATGAATTGTAATCACCACAGGGACTGTAGAAAGTAATCATGGAAATGAAAATTTGAATCTTAATGTTGAATTAGGGAAAATTAAATAAGAATTTTTAATGTAAAATTGTTAATTTTATGTCATGCTAAAATATAAGACAAAATTCTGTATACTGTAAAATGCAACAATGCAGCTTTTGGACAGGGAATTGTACTCATAATGCAAACCAGATATTTTTGGTTTTATCCACCTTTCCCATTTTCCCTCCCACCCATATGGAAGACTGTTTCACATTCAGTCAGAAAAAAAAAAGCAAAGAATAACACACCAAGTAACCAAATCCACATTTGCAAGTCTGCTTTATCATAACCTCAACAAAGGCTGAGCTTTCATTTAATTTCCAAATCTATTTCCTAGTGATTTACACAATTCAGGTAGACTAAGAAAATTCATCTGCAAATAGGATTGAGTTCAGGGACCCTACATTGTTGTGTCACTAATATTTCTTTTACTTGTTCCTATCATCTTTATTAAGTGAGACTGCTGTTATTTAATAAAAGCAATTTATACTGGAACATCAAAAAAATGATAAAACTAAACACAGCTTGTCCCAAATGAATTTCACGTTTTGATGCATATTATTCCCTCTTCCGTACTTATACATATTTTTCTTTACAGTCTCCAACTACTGCAAACTCTTATTTCCTACTATTTCCACCTAATTTATTTCTTCTACTTTATCAGATCAGAAACATATTTTCTGCAATGCTTGGACTTTCAGTAAGAGTAGTTAAACGAATAACATCTAATTCCTGTACTTCCACAAAAAAAGAAGAAATTTTAAGAAGTACTGTATAATCCTGATACATTTTTAAATGCAAGATCCAACAGCTTGCAGAGAAGTTATGGGTGAAGAAAAATGGAATAAGATTTTGTTTTTGTATATTCATATATGCACAAATATACCAAATATATCCCCATATGTATACATATATATATGCATTATTGAAGCATCTTTAAGATGGTTTCTCAGGTGTCCCAAACACATATTTGTGCTTTATAAAATAATAAAAACATTTGAATTTAAGGTGAGCTCATGGCATCTTTGTGGTTTTACATTTCTAAAGAAGAAAGATATATATAAAATAAAAAAAAAAATGTGTGAAACATGATAGCTAAAAATGCAGGCAGTTCATAAAGGGTAGTGAAGATACATAGCTAAAAGAAATGGGTATGAATGCTCCATCCCTGGCAGTGTTCCAGGTCAGGTTGGACAGAGCCTGGGCAACATGGTCTAGTGTGAGTTGTCCCTTCTCATGGCAAAGGGGGTTGGAATCAGACGATCTTAAGTTCTTTTCCTACCTTAATCATTCTATGATTCTATATTATTATACATATCATATTCTATGAGTATCATTTATTGTATATATGATATATCATCATATATCATATGATTATCATATATCATATACATCATATATCATATTATGATCTACCATATTCTATGATATGTTTGTCTGTCCTGATGTTTATACATCAGAACCAGATATAGTGACTTACGCTGGTGGTGGTGTGGTTGATGCGAAACAGAGATGTCAAAATTAGGTATCATGATGCAGAAGAGCAGAAGTATTTAATAAATGTTTATTTTCTGCATCAGCAGGAAAACAATAACAAAAAATGAAAAGGCACTCAGAAGAATAGGTACCAGATTTTATAGTGATAATAGATTTATTAAAAAGAGTATTAAAAATGTATTGGTTAAGTATTTATCAAAACACAGAACAAGAGCATTCAAGCTAAGAACATCCAAGGAATTATCTAGAAATATTCATCAGCTGTTTAAAATAGTTGTTTTCAAACAATTGAAAATTCATAGAGGATTTGAAAACAGCTGAAATGGTGTACTGGTGTTTTAAAAGGTTATACAAGAGGAAATTAAAGGACAGTTAGGTTGGTATCAATCTCATTCAGTTTTCAGAAAGCTGTCTTGAATGTAATCAGTAAATAATTAAGAGTTAGTAGCATTCAAAATTAATGTCAGCCAATGAGGTTTAACAGAAAACAAGACTTGTTCTACAAATTGTTTAGTGTTTCTCATGAGGTTATAAGCTCAGTTGATGAAGGCCAGTTTACTGAATAAAATATTAAAACTTCTGTAGGGTACTTGGCTTCACATCACATGGCTTGCTTGTTTTTAAAGAAGATCTATTATAAAAGGAAAATATCCATATTTAATGTACATATAATTGTCTCTATTACTGGGTTGCAATAAGAAATTGTAGATGACAAATGATTAGTCATTGTGGATAGATTTTCCTGTGATCTCATACATGAATTTATCTCAGCCCAAGATTATTCACTGTCTGTATTGGTAGTTTAGAAGAAAATGCAAATGAAGAGTAAATAAAGTTACTGAAAATACTGTAATTGGTAAAGTGGCAATAAACACATAAAGAAGTAATTCAGGTGAGTGCATTCAGGTAAGGTTTATTGTTTAGTAGAATGAAGTACGTTTTAACACTTTTTGACATGGAGAGGTGAAAGATTGTGTCAGTACAAACATCAAACCACAGTAGTAGAATTTGAGCAGATCCAACAACTGGATCATTATCTAGCTTGTGATCTCTACAGACTTCGAAAAACAGCAGAAGTCTGCTTTCTCCTTTACCTGGGAAGTGAGGTATGTTTCTTCACCAGTTGCTTCCAAGAAGAATAATGGAGGAAGGATATGTAGTAGAAGATACAGTGGCCAAATTAAAGAGCTGACCTTTACAATCCTGCGGCATCTGTCACCTAAAACCTTGCCTTGTCTGCTGTCACTGGCTACAGCTAACACCATCCTCTCAAAGTTTTCACTCTAATCTTTGCTTCCAATTTGTGTCTTTCTTTGTACCTTCCCTTTTCATCCTCATAGGTATCAAACTCCATTTTGACTTTGAATGTGAGAAACCTTGAGTCAGTACTTCTCCCAAAGATAACCAACAGAATTTGATTGCCTGGATGTGATTCAGAAATCAAATTTCAGCATGAAATATGAAAGGGGGAAAATAGAACTATTTCAGCATTGCTATATAATATTAATGAAGCTATTAGTTGACTGCTATGACAGGTTCTGGTGCTTGGTACAGTAGACACTGACAATTTTAGAAGCATCTGAAAATAATGAACTGAATCAGGAAGGCTGCAGAAAATGCATTGTGGAGAAACTGCAAAACCTCCATGTGTTGAATTTCTTAAAGGATATGACTGCATCACAATCTACAAATGCCTGATTAAGAAACTTTGTGGCATTAAGCATAATGAGATGTAGTGGTTTGAAGGCAAAATAAGGTAAATTAGACTAGATATAAAGGTCATTTCAGAAATATCTTAACTGAACATCTTCCCTAGAAAACAATGACTTCTCTATTGCTTTTAGTTTCAAAACTATGCAATAAAAAAAGAATCAAAGAGGAGTTAGAAGCAGTCACTAAATGTGCTTCTCTGGTCTGTATTACAGGAAGTAAATAAGATTAATTCTAATGAACTCAGTGTTAAAATCTAAACATTTTATAAACCACCTTTGCTCTTTTTTGTACGCCTGACACTTTTTAGCTAATGGCTAAGAATATTGAGACAGACACTTGACAAAATAGCTAAACACCTACAATGTGTTTTATATGGAATTTGGCAGCTCTGCTGAAGAAGTTCTCCATAAATATGACGCTGAACTGATATGGGTACCTACTAAAGGTGAAGAAATCTTCCTGGTTGTAACACAGCATCCTTAGCTGAGCTTAATGTTTATGTGTTTGCATCCTACACAAGGCCAGAAGATACAAACCAACCATCTTTGATAAATGTCTGCTACATATGTGCATAGCTCTAGTAAATCTGGGCAGCTAGGCATTCTAGACTGCTTAATTACCCATGCTAATTTCAGAATATGAGTATGAAGTGCACCATATTGGGTAATTGTTTGATGTGCTCTTGATGATCTGCATGATAACGTGACCTGTCCTTTTTGAGGAAGGAAAGGCTGTGGACTTTATATATTTGAACTTAAGTAAAGCATTTGACGCTGTCTTCCACAGCATTCTCCTGGATAAATTGTCTGGTCATGGCCTGGAGAGGTGGACTTTTCGCTGGGTTGGAAATTGGATGGATGGCCAAGCCCGAAGAGTGGTGGCAAATGACATCACATCTAGTTGGCTACCAGTCACTAGTGATGTCCCTCAGGACTTGGTGTTAAGGCCAGTGTCATTTAATAACTTCACTGATGATCTAGATGAGGAGATTGAGTGCACCTTCAGTAAATTTGCGGACACCACCAAGTCAGCTGGGAGTGTTGATCTGCTGAAAGATAGGAAGTCTCTGCATAAGTAATAACAAAAGGAGAAAAAAAGCAAAACAAGAGAACCAGACTGCATGGTCTGCAAATGAAAGAAAGAGGTATGAGACCAAAACAATGTGAGACACATTCAGAATCAGTGAAAGATGAGTTTCGTGAAAGTGGTAGATGAATGGAAAAGCTGTTACAGGCTGAAAGGTATGAAACAAATTTCAGTAAACAAAATTGATATGTATGCAGCTTGAAGTTCTCTTGGCTGTGCATGATTAGTTGGCTTACCCACCCTTGAGGCTTAGTCTGTCTGCTAAACTGGATGCAAAATTTACTGGAGAACAAAGCTTACCTAGCTTGCAATTTAGATGCAACAAAAGCCAGAACCATTAGCTAATTCTTAGCACCAATTCAATTGGAAAAAATCTCCAAAGCAAAACAGAAAGAGAAAATGAAGAAACAAAAGGAATCTTAAAACATTTAAAAAATATTGAACCCAGTGCACAGTTCAAAACCAAGACATTAGAAATTTCAGGTACAGGTCACGAATGAGGTTCTATAATTCTGCAATTACTTTCTTCTGTTTAATTTGCTCTTGCTAAAGTAATTTTGCCTGACACATTTCAGATGTTGTCATGGGTTCAGCAGTAGCAGTCATTTTTCTCCTTAGTAGCTAGTGCAGTGCTTTGACTTTCATCCTGGGAACAATGTTGATAACACCAATGTTTTTAGTTGTTGCTCAGTAATGCTTACTCCAATCAAAGACTTTTCAGTCTGATGCTTTGCCACTGATGAAGGGAGCAAGAAGCCAGGAGGAAGCAGAGACAGGACACCTGACCCAAACTAGCCAAAGCGGTATTCCATACCACATCATGTCATGCCCAGTTACCTGTAAGGCCCCAATCCCTGCTAAGTCGGGCTGGGTATTGGTCGGAGGGGGATGAGCAATTGTATTCCCTTCCCTTGTTATTTCCCTTATCATTATTATTATTGGTGGTAGCAGTAGTGGTTTTGTTTGAATGAAACTTTAGTCCAGCCTCTGTTTCTGATCAGGTAAAAAAAGGTTTGTAGTTCTATTGTCCCAGGAGAACAACTGAATTTACAAGCAAGAGAGTAAAAAAAGAGGTGTTTCCATTTCTGCTGTTTTGGTGTGGCTTTTTTTTTTTTTTTTGTTTTGTTTTATGTTTTTTTTTTTTTTGTTTTGTTTGTTTTTTAATGACCTCTACTGACTTTTATTATTTGTTTTTAAATTCAGTTCTTGGGTTTGTTTTGTGTTTGAATTTGTTTCAGTTTAGTTGCTTAATAAAAATAGGTGGGGTTAATTATCCAAAAGTCATAAGCCTTAGCATATAGACCTGTCCAATTCCTCACTACTTTCTAACCCTACTGAGCTCCTGAATACTGTGTGTATACATATATATGCTCACATCTGTGCTTATATATATCCATATCAAAGGCCTGAAAAGCTTGTATGTAACTGCAAATCTATGATTAAAGAATAGCCATACAATAATCAGATTATTTTAATTCCTTGTTTATTTGCATTCCCAAAGGTAGGCCAAATAGATCCTTAGCTCTTCTTCCAAATGAGCCACAAAAATAATGAGAAGGCCCTAGGAAGAGCTTTTGAGTGTACATCGCAGAAGAACCTTTGACTTTTGAGGTATAATGATTCAAACTACAAACATGAAAGGCAGCTAGGAAGGCCTAAAACTGAAAATAATGATGAAAGGGAGGACTCATATAATAGAAAATTTGGTATAATACAGTGAGGAATAAATATGCTGTCACTGGTATTTGTATATTGGATATGTAAACAGAGACATGTTGAGACATAAAGACAGAGAATTGGCAGTCATATAACAACAAATATTGAGGACAACCAGGAGGATCAGAAAAAAACAGTGCAAATAAACTGTTTATTAAGGATAGGATAGCTAAGCAAATTACTGCTTCCAAGAGTACAAGGGGAGCATTTTCAGAGTTGTCCAAAGAGTATTAAGTAGAAAAAATAAAACTGCATTTTCTGAAAACTGTGCAAGAGGTGCTCAGTTATAAAGTTGATTCAAATGTGTACTAGGACAGCTCTTATTGCTTAAACCATGTAAAACAAGACTAAATAACTTAGCTTGAAATAACATTGTAGAAGGAGGATGAACTAGTAGACCTTACTCTTAAGATGCCTCTGTCACTTCTGTATTCTATCCTAATCCATTTAATTAGTTATGAAATCATCAATCAATAGGCTCTTTTCTGTCAGTTTAAAAATGGGAGCTTCTGAAACAGTTATTATAAAAATGCTATATATATAACATTCATAAATTTTTTATTTCTGTTTTAATAGATGGTACTATTCTCTTTTCTTAAGTTTTCCTCCAGATTTCTTTCATTTCTGAACTAGAAAAAGTTTTTAGCAATCTTTGGGGAATAGTATCAGGTCACTATTACAACTTCCAGTGCCTCTATTGGATTTTTTGTGGACTGTGGTCCTTGGTATCATTATTTTTTTTTTTTCTTTTTAATAAAAATATTAACTGTGAAATAAGGATCAGAGGTTCTGCTGTTCCTAAGACTACCAGCTACAAAAGAAAAGCCTTTCTTACTATAGCAACTTCATACTTGTTTTTATTAAAGAAACACTGGCAGTAGAAAGGATATGACGAGATATATTTATGTGGCAGTAGAAAGGATATGACAAGATATATTTATGTGGCCGAACTTGTCTGTAAATGACAATATGAGAAATTACAAAATATCTTTGAGAAGATGAAGCACCAGTGCATGTACAGGGGTCAATTTTATACAGGAATCCATTTGCATTGCAAACACTCTTTTGGGTGAAGAAAAAGGAAGATGATTGAATATGTGGTATAGACAGAAGGATGTTTGCTAGTATTGCTGAAACAACTGATGCTAAGTAGAAAAAAAGAAAATCGGCGGTGAGTTATTTAAACTTAATTATAAAAATAAAGTAGGGTATTTAATGTTATTGGGTTTTGGAAGGGACAACTGAATTCTAAACAAACAAATATTGTCTTTCATATATGATAAACAAAAAACTTTAATTGTAAAAAAACATTAATCCTTTACAATTTTGATTTGAAGCTTCACGTTGTGTGCCTTTGTATGACAATAGGTTCAAAATTGTTTTTTCAAAATTCTTAAGAGCAATCATTTCTAGCAATGCCAACCACTACTAAGTGACCATTTTATCCCACTGGCCTAATCATGAAAACAGCAGAATACATTTAAAGAGCTAGTCTGTGTGATCCTGGTTTAACAAATAATGACACTTAAGCCTAAAACTATTGTTATTTTTTTATACTAAAGGAAGTCTTTAGCTTAAAAAAGTTACATTTCAATTAATCAT
Organism: Bolborhynchus lineola; assembly: GCA_025448015.1. Taxonomy (NCBI): domain Eukaryota; kingdom Metazoa; phylum Chordata; class Aves; order Psittaciformes; family Psittacidae; genus Bolborhynchus; species Bolborhynchus lineola. Next base: position 152 of record JAOEHX010009468.1, on the reverse strand, counting down.
ATAGTTAATTAAAGGTGCTCTGCTGAATACCAACTTGTCTTGCTTTCAGATGAAACAGTTATTTTTCTTCCTAGAAGCTGGTACAGTGCTGTGTTTTGGCTTTAGTCTGAGAATAATGCTGATAACACACCGATGGTTATTAGTTTTTATGC
>JAOEHX010009467.1:0-29263 GCA_025448015.1 Bolborhynchus lineola | reverse complement strand
GAAGAAATTCTTTACTGTAAGGGTGGTGAGGCACTGGAATGGGTTGCCCAGGGAAGTTGTGAATGCTCTATCACTGGTAGTGTTCAAGGCCAGGTTGGACATACCCTTGGGTGATATGGTTTAGTGAGAAGTGTCCCTGCCCATGGCAGGGGAGATGGAACTGGATGATCTCTAAGGTCCTTTCCAACCCTAACTGTTCTATGATTCTATGTTGCCAGGTGACAAGTGTGGGATGGAGAGAGAGCAAAAGCATCTTCCTTAGTGCTGTATCTCTCTTCAAATGAATAATTATTGGTAAGAAAGGAAAGTACGCCCAGTGTCACTCCCAGAAATTTAACATTGCATCTCTGCACATGTCCTGGGCTCTTGCCAAATGTCCATAGCTATTTATTATGGCCACAGAACAACATCCTGACTATTTGGGAGCTGTAAACTTTGGATGAAACCACTAATCCATTCAGTCTGACATCCATTCTGGCGCTATGTTTCTTTTCTGTAGTAAGGCTTTTGAGGAGCAGCCTGTCCACTTGGGTCATTTCTTCCTAATTTCCATTCAGTGACAGTGTTTCTAGGATCTGAATTACTTTTGCCTCTTTCCAAAGCTTTTGTTGCACTGTCTTACTGAAAATGTCAGAAATTTTCATTTTAAGGAATAGTTCGTTTCCATTAAGCTGTCATGACTCAAGTATTAGTGTGAAGCCATGCAAAGCAAGAGAAGATCAAGAAAACTGAGAAGCGTACTCAGTTGTATTGCTTTTGCTAATTTCTTTGAATCACAGATTCTAACTTCATTAGTGCCTCTACAAGCCTTGGCGCTCAAGACTAGCAACTGATACCTTTTCTAAAAACAGAGGGAGGGAGGAGATGGTGTACTGTGTTTATTTCAACAATCAGAAGCAACACTTCCAAAATACACTTGTGGTCGTATCACAGAGTTATGAATCTTAAGTTATCTAGCAGTGACTAACATGGTGAGACAGTAGCCTAATATGTCCACGCTTTATTTAGAAAAGGTAGTACTTATCGGAGACAAGGAACACTAGTGTTTCATTCACCGTGTTTGCTGAATCCCGAACTACAGATATCTAAGGCTGTCAGCAGTTCACGATGCAAGATGCAGAAGTTTGCCTCTCAGGGTCTGACTGCAAGTTCATAAGGAGTTTGCAGTACAGAAACAAACTCCTCTTCCCCCTCCACCTTCTCTCTTTCCAAATGCACTTTTTAGCCTGCCTTATGGTTTGATCAAAGTTAGCAGAGGGGTGTGGTATCTCCTAAGCAGATAGATCTTTTTCATTTACATTGTGGTGAATTCTTTGAACACTGTTATCCCACTGGAGTTCACAAATAAATTGCAGCCTCTTTCTAAATTCTTCAGTCACAGCCTAGATTATAGAGTTGTTACATTTAGAGAACCCTGCAGCTTAAGAAAAAGTGACTACTTCCTCACAGCAGAGTTTACCCGCAAAGTCTATGTGTGTGTCTACTGTTCTGCCTGCTTCAAAATAAAATGGAAGAGCTAATCTTCCCTCACAAACTGGGAGATCCTCAGTTTCAGGTATATGCAGTTTGCATTGGAGATAAGCTGGGTTGGAGAGCATAGGCTTTAACACAAAATACATGGCTTCATTCCTCTAGACAGTGCAGCCAAATATGATTACTGAAGTCTGTGGGACTGTACTCCCTGACTTGCCACCCTCTCATCAAGCATAGGGAGTTGCTTGGCCTGTGGCAAGAACACCAACTGTAATATGCATCTGATAGTAAAAGAATTAAGAGTTTGTTCTCTTAGGCAAAAAGTGTTTGTGTCATTTTTTTGTTGTTGTTGTTTAGGGAGTTTGGTTTTTTGTTTGTTTTTTTTATTATTATTTGTTTATTTTAAGATAAATAGAAAATCCTCCATGGGTCATTTTGGGCTCTCACAGAAACTTGAATATGCTAAATGAGCATGGCTTCCTAGCTGAGCCAATAGGGATGGCCAGACACAGGCAACACTTTTATCCCACGAGAGGGAGGAGGGGTGAATGAGCTGGAAGATATAAGCTGAAACAAAGCCATGCTGTCCTTCTGAGTCATTTGCATGCACTGGATGGGTAAGGCTTCCTGCTTCCTGGGATACAGAAGTGGGGTCATGATTCTAACAATGGATGCTGGTAAGTCACTTTTTATTAAATTTGTTTGTCTGGGTTTGTTTTTTTTTTTGGTTGGTGGTTGTTGTATTTTTTTTTTTTTTTTTTTTTTTTTTCCTGAGAAGTCTCTCCTTCCCCTTCCCAACTGGAAAGAAGATATTTGTAAACTGGGAAGCTGAATTGTTAAATAAATGCAGGCTTAATCCAGGCTTCTCAAGCTGCATGCACTTTACTGTGTGTTACACAGTGTTACTTCTTGACTGTTACTTATTCAATCACATGCCCTGTCTTGCAATGCAAGACAAAAGTACATATATCATCATCTTCCACATCGTGGAAAATTATCAGAAGTGTGTCTATTAACTTGTACTTCTGTCTTTATGGGGACAGAACCTGTGGCATGATGTCTGCTCTCTTTGATAAGAGGTAATAATCTCTGGAAGATATATGCTAAATCTTATGCTTGCTGTAAAGAGCTGGTAGTGATCTAATGTATTCACTTCCTCTATGTTTACAGAAATTTTGTACTGGGGAGTGACAGGGAGAAACTGCTGCATTTCCATGGTAATTCTGCTTTGTGTGTTTGTAGCCAAAAAAGTCTATGTAAAAAGAGCACACACAAGATTTTAAGTTTTTTTTCCCAAGTTAGGTGCAAAAGTGAAATCTTTAACATAGTTCCCTGTGTGATAGGGAGAGTGGTTTCTATAAAAGAAACAAGCAGTCCCAGTCCTGCCTCTTGAGAGGGGGTGTGTTTCCATGTCATAACTCGCATCCTTCAAATTCCAGAGTAATAAAAGACCTTGGATTTTAAATGGTCACGGATAGGACATAAAGCACCACTGGTTGTGCTCTGGCAGCATGCTCACGGCTGCTCTCTTACCAGTTGCAAGCATGCCTGCTGCATTTTTAAGAGCTCTATTGAACTTTTGTCAGCAGTTGGTTCAGCTACATTTTTTCACCACAGTGCAGAAGTATAATTGTGACAAGTTCTACAAGCTGTGTTCAAAGTGATAAACTTATTCGGGCAGATCTTGCTGGTCTGTTTTGTCTACTTGTCACATGCTCAGTTTACTCCATGCTAATGAGAAGCTCACTGTCTCCTGTTGGGCATTTGCTAGGGCCTAAAGGGAAAACTCTCTGTGCCTTCTTCCAGTTCTTTGATTTTTCTGAGACTTCCAGAAGGTGGCCCAGCTGTGATCTTCATGCTCAGTTTAGAGGAGATAGCAAACCACTTCATTTAACCCACCCACACTTAACTGAAGTTGCTTTGTCATCATCTGTGTAGGCAAGATTGACTCTTTTTGTGTTCAGGTTACATTACCTGCTTTGCAAATCAGTTAAGACTCAAGCCCTTTAACTGAGATGATAAAATATAAGAGAAACTCAGAAGCGAGGAGAATGCCATATGGCTGATAATTTTACATGACATAGAAGATGATGATGATTAATGTACTTTGCCCCTTTCATCAGGGTACCTTCTAGAGGAGGCATATTTCAGGTACGTAAAGCAGTTTGAATGCCCAGAATTAGCAATCCCCTTCTCCCCATGCTTGTGCAAGTATGACTGATGCCTCAATGGAGGATGAGGATGTCCTGAGAATGTTCAGGATTTACATGCTTGTGGGAGCTACAGATCCAGGCTTTGCTCATGAGACACTTCTTCCCCTTTGAAGTCCAGAATTCCTGTACTGCACTGAAGTAATTGAACTCTGTTTTGGAAAGACCAAGGAAATGTTAATAACATATGGTTAAAAAAAGGATCTTTTGTTTGCATATACTTAGGTACTTGCATTGTGCGCTGTTTCTTTGTGCTGTGAGGTGAATCATAAAGAAATGACCCTGCTCACCTGTGTTTCACCTGATTCAAACCTGCTTTTGACTCCAGAAAGGTGTCACTGCACTAATTTCTCAGAAATTACAGTGCTCTAGTAGTCCTAGTGGTAATTGTCAGAGTTAACACTGACTTGTAAGGTTAGTAAACATATCTTTTGGGAGCTCCCAGCTCCTTCAGAATTCTTAAATTACAGTTCTTTGGCTCCTTGTGGGAAAATGGTTCTAACTACCTGAAAGGAGACATTGTAATTCAAGGATTTATAACAGCGAATTCTAGTACTTCTCAAGTATATTTAGGTTACAGAAAAAATATGCAAGCAATCCAATGCTTTATGACTTGAACTGGGGCATAGACAGTGAGTGCGCCATGAAGTTTATCTGCTTGGTGTCACCCACCTTTTAAAGCTGAGCTTGCTGTTCTGGGAACTGTTTGTTTGTTTCAGATTTTATGTTTGCATTACAAGTCAGGGCTAATTTATTTATTATTTTATTTAAATGGGCATCATATTCTTGGTTTTTAACAGAATAAAACTTGTGTTCCTTAGGATAATTGTAAGAATACTTGGGCTTGTGTTTCAAATTTTCATTAAATGCATTTTATTCTGCTGCTTTTGACATTGTAGCTTCTAATTTCTTGCACAAGCAGGACTAAAAAAGTTTTGGATAGGGGGAGTGAAAAGGAGAGCTGCAAGATAGAGAGTATAATTGGATTTGAAGCTGCTACAGGCTGGGACTGCTGCAACAGCTGATTTGATCCTTCTGAGTTTCAAGAGCTATTTATGGTAGATTAGCTGTATCAAAGCTCTACTGTTCCAACCATAAAAGGCTGGTCCTATGTGAAGTTGCCACACTGCATTTGGCTTAGTCTTCCAAGGTTGGAGAGCCTTATAGTGTTTTATGTGGATAAATCCAGTGATGGATGGAAATACTAAAGGCAGATCAAGGAATAACACTGTTGAGGACTTCAGATGGCAGCGAACTCTTAAAAGGAGATTTTCACTAATAAATTTTTTGCTCTAGTGTTTGGAATCAGCACTTGGATATAGCTCCAGCATATTTACTGCATTTGGTGAACGCATGCTTTTAGGAAAGCTCTGTTCTAAATTTATCTGACTTATCTGAATCATCTTGACTGCACATATACTTGCCAGCCTTGCATGTTGATATTTGGTAACTTTTGTGAAGTCACTTTTCTGTTTTCTTAGTGGGTGAGCATTAGGTCCTTTGGAAGAGAATCTTAACTGAAGTGAGAAGCTTTTCTAGAGCAAGGATTATGAAATACCTGACTAAAGAGAGCTTTGGGCGTTATCAGTAATTATTTTGAGAAGACTTTGACCCCTTCTGCTGCATCTCTTACTTCTTCCTTTCTTCCCCTGGGTAAAGGCAGAGAAGAGGATTTTTTTACAGGATTCTGAAGTAAGTAGCACGTCATTCGGAGAGCTTGCGCACAGTCACTCGAGCCAGTTGCTGAAGAATATTTGCAGCTTTGTCAGGTTGAAATGTGAGTGGGTTTATTCCAGCCTGTGCATGCCACTCATTCAGCCTTCCTTAAGGCATTTTGTGTTTTTATTCTCGTGGTTTTGCTTAGAGGATGAGTTCATTCTGCTATGAATGGAAAATCCTGCCACTAGCTGATTTGTGTGTGAGGTGTCTCTCTTTCCTTTGTCAGTTTTAATTGGTTAACCTCAGCCACAGTAGCACAACCAGTTATAAGAACACTTCTGTAACCCCCAAATCTTTCAACAGTAATTTCCTTTTCTGTTGAAGAAGTTCTGTAAACACATATGAATATTGTTGCATTGGATAACTCTGTATTTTGAGACTTGGAGTGTTTTGAAGTAAGCCTCCTCCAGCTTTCCACTCTCTTATTTTTAAATGTTACCAGGACACCACAGGTGGAAGTTACTGATGCTGTTTTACCTTTCTTTTCTGCAGCAGTATCAGCTGTTGGGGGGGGGGGGGGAGTAAGGAGCAATAAGAAGAGGGGCCTTGCTTCAAGACTATTCCAGATCATGTGTTGTAATCATAGAATCTCCAGAAACACAAGAAAGGTATCATTGCCAAGAAAATGAATATTGTATTTCTGAGTTTCCCTTTCAGGAACTAGCAATTTAAGGCCATCTTCCATTTCCTTTGCATTACAGACCTGTATTTCTCTGTCAAATGGACCTAGAATTTTTATTCTGAGTTATATAAACTTGTGGTTTAGCCTAGACAATACCAGAAGACAGAACATGCCTGGAGAATTACTGTATAAAAACTACTTTATCAGTTTAGGTATAGGAATATTTTATTGGAATAAAAAAAACCCATAGATGTAATCTTTCCCATGTGGACTTTGTTAGATACACATTTAAATATTTGCCTCTATCTATGTGCTAGATTTATGTTGATGAAGTGGTTTTTAAGCTTTATATAGTCTTAGTACATTTGTTTATGCAAAATATTAAGAACGCGTAGAATTCGTGGTTTGTGGGTCTGGGTTTTTTAAATGCAGCGCTGTTATTTTCATTGCTTAGAATGCATTCACAAGATCAGCTCTTGTCTATGAAGCCTTTCATATAATGATCATAGGTGCAAATTGCACAAGCTTATTTAGTTGAATTGCCATTGTATGTGTTCATGTTCCCCAATGTCTTGGCTGTTACACATGGCAATTTCACAACAAGGAGGCAAAAGCCTCTTTGCGGACAGTTTGCAGAAACAGGGGGAGGGTGACTGAGGCTTAAGCGCTTTGCAGAGGCATCATGGTTCACAGTGTATTTCTTGCTGAATGCATAAGCTTCTGTTTCTCCACAGAAAAGCCTCAGTTTGGCATAATGGAGGGGAATAGTAAGCTCAAAGGAATCTGTATGCACACTGGTCTTGCATTATTAATTCACTGTTTTTCCTACTTTCCCAACTAGGCACTTTAGAGTTAACAGACACCCTGGAAGGTCGTGATTTTTAATGAGCAAAACATGTCCTAGTTGGAGTCTGCTTTAAGCAAATAAGAATGCATTGGGTAACTGGTGATAAAAATGCTTCTGATGTCACTTTCTCACGTGGTGGTGTGTTGAAGGGAGTCTTTCAGTAGAGAGGGTACAGCAGCTACACATTAAGTCTTTGCTGATTTATTTGGATTTAGTTGATGGGATGGTCTCTCTTAGCTGTAATGATGCCAGTTCTCAGAGTTAAGAAAAAAAAGAAGTCTGTAAAGTCAGATTTCACAGACCCAGATTAAAATAATTCAGATTTCTAGACATGTGTCTCTTTAGGTACACAAAAAAGCATCATGGTGAACTTGGACATTGAGCAATCATGTATTGCAATTAACTAAGGCAAGATAAGTTTCCAAAACAACTTGGGGCTCCTTCAGAGCCTTACGCAGGAAGTGTGTAATTTCCCAACAGAAAGCAGCCTTTTGATGCCAAAAGTTGCCATGCTGTTACCAACCGTTACAAAGCAACGGCATTCAGGTGTTAGTTGGGAGGGAGACTGCTTGCCAAAGTACTGTGAGAAGTTAATAATCCTTCCATGCAGTTAATGACTGCCAAATGTGCTCCTCCTGGCTTATACCTGTAAAATTCTTGGCAGTCAGCAAAATCCTGCAGGATTTCATTCTTGGTCTGTCATATCAGCCTTAGATTTAGACAAAATTACTATCTATTCCTTAAAATAAAACAGCACTGTCTCCTATTAGCCCGCTGTGGAAGGAGGGAGGAGTGTGGATTAATGTTTCAAAACAGTTGCACCAAATAACCTAGGGAATCTGCTGGCTGTATGGGCTTCACATGTGACTTTTCAATCTTGTCCTTGCTGACAGGAAGCTCAGTTAAGCCTCAGAGGCAGCTAGAATAACTCTTTAACTCTTAGAAAATACTTGCCCCAACCGTTTATGTTAGAGTGAAAAATGGACAGTGTTTCAATGTCATTTCCCATGAAGTGCCAACTGGCCTTGAAAACAAGATGAGAGCCTCAAGGAAACAGCGTTTCAGGCAGCTGTTGGCACTCCAGTGGTGATTAGGGGTTGATAATACTAACCCTGTAGCCAGAAGTTGGGTCTGGGATATGAGACCTGGCTTTAGTGTCAGTCAATGTAACACCTGCCTGCTTTCAGTTTCCAATAAAAAAACCTTGCCTGATTTGTTAACACCGGCAACTGGAGCCGAATAGTTGAGGCACCTGTTGTTCCAGCAGCATTGGATTTGTTCCTCTTCATTGTAAAGACAAGTAGCAGTTTTTTTGCAGTGAGTAAAGCTAAGCTTGAAAGATATATTTCTTATTGTGGTCAAGCCATCCATAGCATATAACTTATTTGAAAGAAAAAGACTCAAGAATCAGCACTAGTAATTCTAAAGAGCATTACGAACTCCTGAAGTTGAGGGAGATAAAACTTACTGAATGCCTTAAAAAACCCTAACTAGTGTGAGTTTATACTAAAACTGCTTCAAATGAAACCCATATGCTAACTCCCTGAGTTGCGCTCAGTGAAACCTGTGTGAATTGTACAACTTAACTTTGAAAACATAGCTCAAAAGCGAGCCTTTCATTCTGATAGGATAGTAAGGGTTCACTTTGCAAGCAAGGAATATTTACATTGATAACTGGAGGTTGTGTTTCAGAATGGGAAACTTCATTTTATAACTGTGAAATGAATTCAAGTCTTTAAAGACTGCATTACAGATTTAAATACCAAATTCTCAGATTGAATTTTCTATAGTTTTCTTACTTATTATTCTTATGAAATTACCAGTGGGAAAACATTAGTAGAAAACCCACTATATTTTATGAAATAGCACAGAATACATTATTGTTATAGTGCTCTACATACAAATATTCTGGTTATCAGCATATAGGTATCTAAAGGTATGCTAGAAATGTAATTGTAACAGATTGAATTTTGATATTGTCAAAATGCATTTGCCAGTTTATATATATGCAAGTATTACAGAAACAGCAGTAAAGAAATGGCTGCCTTTAGGTGTCTCAGAGCTCAAAAGAACAGATTTGATAATCATATGCTTACATGTTAGCATACTTACAGAACAGTTAGGGTTGGAAGGAACCTTAAAGATCATCTAGTTCCACCCTTCCTGCCCTGGGCAGGGACACCTTCCACTAGATCAGGATTCTCCAAGCCCCATCCAACCTGGCCTTGGACACGGCCAAGGATGGGGCATCCACAGTTTCTCTGGGCAACCTGTTCCATATTGTGCCAGATAAGAATGCTAAGTGTTCAGCTTAGAGGAACTCTAGTAACTTAGAGCTGTGAAGCTGTTTTTTTTTTTATAAAAGCTCCCATAGATGCAAATGATTCTCATCTCTCTTCTGACCAAAGGCTGGAAGCCTTTGCTGATCAGTCATTAGATGATGTCACAATCCTTTATGTGTAAGGGTTCTGTTTAGGCGGGCACTGGAAGAATGATCCATCCTGGCACATATTCAGGGCCATAAAGGCTTAGATTTTCCAGTGTTAATCATGTTTCTGGCTATTTGGATTATGTATATTTGCTGCCTATAAGGATTCATAATGGTTAAGTCAAAGGAGAAAACATAGGATCAACACACTTCAGTTCAACATTTTGCTTGCTGAGCTAATAATGTGTCAGACATTAATAGAGCAATTACTAATTGCAGAAAAAAAACGTGATATTGTTGGTAAGACTTTGTGCTCTCCATAGCTATCCTGCTTTAAACAAGAGAGGTCAAGAGCAGCCTTGCTATTCACTTGTTGTAGGCTGGTGTTTAGGGTTGACTTGAAGTGGGTTCAGGCTTCAGGATGGTGAGTTTCAAACTGGGGTCTCCTCATTTCTTCTAGAAATACCTAGGCAATCTGAACACTGTTTGGTAAGGCCAGCCACATTCTTTCCTAGTGCTGTCAGGAATGATGGCTGTTTTAGACACATAAGCACACCTACTGGATCATGTTCTTGCAAATGTTTAAGGCTAGGGATACCAAATTTGTTCTGACTGCTTCAGGCAGCTGATGGTTTGGATTGACATACAGGAATAGTGGAAGTGACAACCCCACTTTACAATACCAGTTTAGGAATCCCTCCCAGTTGCCCCCCATTCCCAATTTGCTCCTGAACCACTCCTAATGTGTGTTAGTTGGCAACATGGCCACACAGATAGGGGAACTGTCTCTGTTCTCTGAGAACTTTTTCCCCTTCCTCTCTGTGGGTTACCCAGTCTTGCTCACCATGACTATGCCAGTGTGGGTGCTGATTTAGTGGCCTGGGAAGAGTCGGGGAAGAGCTGCCATATCCCAGACAAACCCAGAACGATTACAAAGGTTTCTATACTGCCTGTGCTGGGCTGTTTGGACTTGAGTAAAAATAGGTGTTAGTTAGGGCATAATTTTGAAGTGCAGCTACAAAAGACTTATGTTTGATATACAGGAACTTCACAGGTTGATTGAAGCCAACACAGAAGTAGCTAGTTTCTATTAAACAGTAAGTGGATAAGTATTTCTGATTTAAATGTAGGGCCAGTAATGGAGTAGACACAAGTGACTTGCAATTGCCTGTGATGATGCAAGATTGGATGAAATGTCATGACAACACAAGTCAGTGGAAGTTAACTGTCAGAGAAAAAAAGTGACTCTACGCACATTCCTGTCAGCAAACACTTAGATAAATCAAGGTCTATTAGGTTTAGTTGCCTTGGCTTGTTTTCCTGGTGTCTCAAGTATCCTTCCAGAGCAAGCCACTCTCCCTGTGTGAGGCTTCAGAGAGACACAGAGAGAGAGAGGAGAGAAAGAAGGAGCTGGGGTTAAGGAGCAGGCATTATGATGAAAACCTAGAGCTGGTTTCAGGGAGAACCAGAGGAAGCACTTAAGAGAAGAGCTTTCTCATGCTTTTGTTTTTACTGTCTTGGTTGGATAAATGGGCTAGTTTAAACAGGATCTTTGGGTCACCTCTCTACTGGGGACAGGGCTGATATGCTGGGATAATAGTCTAAGATTTAATCTGAGTATGGCATCATAGAATTACACCCTAGGAGGCATAAGTGACTTGTTCTCAACATGACTTCATTTACGTCATGTACTCTGACAATGCCTCTTTCAGTATCTCAAGATATTTTGCTCGTTCATATCTTTGATTCAGAGGCTGTGAAATGCAACCTGCTGCTCAACTTCAGAGTTTAACAAATGGTTTGAGTCGAAATGAACTATGGATTGATTAACACTTCCATATTGCTTCTCTCTTGTGACATGTGACAAGTAGTTGAATTACCAAGCAGTTTTCTGGTGTCTCCATTGCTTACACAAACCTGGATTTTTGTGTTGAACACTATTTCCCTGGTAGCAGCGAGCAACATTTAAGCATGGCCGTTGCCATATCTGAAGACTGGTGGCTGAAACCCAACCATGAAAGCTGATGGAGCTGAGATGTGCCCTTCTGACTGCAAAGGGATGCTTAACTGCAATTCCTGCTGGGCAGACATGTGGATCTTCCTGACACGGAGGAGTAATTCTATTGGTTCACAGCAAGTTAAATGTATTCAGTAGAGTACAGTAACAACCAATATAGTTGGTGGTACTGTGCCCATGGCCATCAAACTGTCCTCCCTGTGGCTGGCGTATTGAGGCAGACAAGCTCTAAAGGTTTGGAAATATTTACGTGGTTTAGGACCCTGCCCCTGGCCAACATGGCTGTATATCCTATGAGAGTATCGGATGCCACAAAAAGTTGGACATTCAAGTTTACTCAGCCTATCGTGTTTTTCCTTGACGCTAAAAGTTGTTCATATGACTACCTGCCAAGTGCTGTATATGTTTAGCTTTAAGGGCTGACAAGTAACCAAACCTGGTGTGGTTGCAGGCCGGAGATTTAGCTTGCAAGCCACTAAAAAAACAATTAAGTAAATGTGTTGTGGTGGCGTGTGTGTAGAGTTTTGCAGGGCTGACTCAGTTTGGGCCTTTTTCTCCTCCTTTTGGAGCTCTTAGCAAAGCAAAATATCAAGCTTTTAGCTCAGGGCTTCTGGATGCAAATTATTGCAACCTTCTGTTTTGTTTTTTTGTTTTTTGTTTTTTTTTTTAATATAACAACAACAAAACCTCCATTCTGCTTCTAAAGGAGGTCCCTCCCCCCTGCACCACAAAGGATCTATCCCTGTTAGGACAGGAAGCTTGTGACTTTGACAATAGGTCTTTGTGTTCTGAAGACATAGCATAAATTATTCCCTCTCCAAAGAAGGCTGTGAAAGAAAAAAGAAGGCCAAATAACCTGGTTTCTCTACAGAAGCAAACCAGAAATACTGTAATTCAACCACAAGTGATGCTGTGCTTGCTGTACCCTGATCAGTGTCCAGGACTGCCTGGACTACAAAGCTTTTCATCAGGTTTTGGTAAGAATTTACAATTCTATTCCCAAGCGCCAGTCTCTTGTCAAAGCTGTGGGCTGGGACTTAGAGGAAGCAGCACATGAAAAATTGCAGGTGATGATGTTCTGTAAAGACATTTTATTTATGGTAATTCAGACTTTCTGGACTGGCCAATAAGCCATTGTATCAGTCACAATTTTAGCCTTTCCCTTTTTAAAACAGGATCATGATTACATCCTTCAGGACTTCTGACCTTTCTTCATTACTGACCAAGTTGCTGGCCTCTAATTTCCCCTTCCTTTCCCTTCAGGGATGATAATCTTTTTTACTACGGAAGTTATTCTTTATCTGCATTTGTCTCCCCCTTTTCTCCTGCAAAATTTGAGTAGTCTACAGGTTTCATTTGGAGACACCTTTAAATATTGTGTTTGTGAAATGGTACTGTTGAAAATGATTTCCAAATTGAGAGCTTTCTATTGCTTTGTAAATATTCAGAGCAGCGTTTCTATTCTGAATGCTCATTTATAACAACTCAAACCTTCTACCATGTTTGTTCTGAAGCGGTGGTAATGAGGGGAAAATCACATAATTGAATCAGTTATTCTAAGGTAAGGTTTTAAGATCCCTTCAGAAAGATCTATTTGAATTCATTTTGTTAAGAAGTGACGAAAGTGGTTCTGCCCTTTCTTGAGCTGCTTTTCTGCTGGCAAAGTAGAAGCACAGCCAAGGTATAGATAAGAGAAATGGCAAATACTATTTGGCTTTCCAGTTTGTGTGAATATTGGGAGGAAGCTTCTAAATAATTAAAAATACATGTAATGTACCCTTACATTTCAAATTGTGCTCTAAACATTCATTGCCTGATTCACATGCATTAGAGCTTTCGATCTACTTCCACTATGAACTTTTATTGAGCTCTCCTTTCAGAACTGGGGATGCTTTACATCTGGGCATGGTTTGGTCTGTGAAATACAGTAATGTCCAACCAGTGGTTTAAAATTGCAGCAGTGTCAGAGCCTGAAAAAAATGAACAACTGTCAAACAAATTCTACTTTGTGGTACGAAGAACTGTTTATGCTTCTTGGTAATGGAATAATGTGTCAGAAACTTTATTTAGCTTTTGCAGCATGCCAGTTTCATCTGGCTCTTAGCACTTGCTGAAGCAAGCTGACTGCGTGAAATAGTTGTCTGTACACATCTCATAAACCCCTCCTTTTCTGGGTGGCTATTCTCTTGCACAGAAGCAGGCTTTGAAGGGCTGGTTGTCCCGTGCTTGGCTTGTAATTGCAGTGACATGTAGGAGGCGCGAAACAAGAGGAGATAAGGGAGAAACAGGTTTTATAGCCTAGAACTGATGAGGCCTGTGAAGAAGCATCACATCCAGTGGAGGAATTAATAGGCATCCTTAGCAGTAGCACTCACATGTCTGCTGTGTCTATTCTCTATGAAATGACCTAGATGGTTGGACCAACTGCAGGCTTGATGCACTTTCTGAGAGCATAAAATTGGCTTGTAATAAATATGCTAAGGAGGCAGCAGGAATAATGGAACCTATTTGGGGACTGACATGCCATTGGGTTTTCATAAATCCCTGGAAGTGTAATACTGGCAAATGAATATTCACAAACCAGGCTATTAAATTTTTAAGAGAACCTGGAGGAGATGATGATGTCAGACACCAGAGTTAATTACAGAGATGGTTAAATTCTTGGCTAAGTAGGCTGAACATGCTCTCACACTACTTTTTACATAACACATGAATTGGAGGGAGACACAATATTGGGTGTAGGTTCTCAGTCTCTTATTTATTTTCTGAACTGAAAGTCTAACCAGAATAGAGAAAAGGAAATATTTACATCCAGCTACTGTGGAAATGAATCAGCTTGAAGTAGTTGAGTTGCCGATCATTTCTTTTGTGCTTATTTTTTGCTACTGAACTGGTCCCAATTTCTGGTTTGCTTGCTTGCCATGAACTGCCCAGCTGGGCTGGGAAGCATGTGGTGGCTCTCTTGAAAACTGCCAGTTGTTAAATGCAATCTGTAGCATTCCCTAGACTTATTACTGGGAATACTAATGCTACAGTAACTTTACTTACTCAAGGTAGCAACCAGTTTTAAGGATTTTTGCATTGGTTTAAGATACACTATACCTCACAAAAGAGTTATGAAAAGGATATGATTTCTATTTTGTAGGATAGCAGTATTTTGTAATGCTCTCAGAATTGCTGAGGGGTTGGAGCGAGCTACAGAGGTCACAGTTCTAGTCCCACTTGGCAGAAATAAATTGAAAAATCTCTAACTTTAGGTGGTGGTCAGTGTACTGTTTATTTTCTTTATTGCATTTTTTTCCACAGCATTAATTGAAACTGTGGAAGCTATGCTAAAGCAAATCCCACATATGTGTCCTTGTAGTGGTATGATGGGCAGAAATGCTGAGCAGGATTCTAGCTTTCCTGGAAGCAGGGTAAAGTCTTAAACGTTAGGACCTTACTGAGATTAATGTTACTGTTCCAATTCAAATTATACGTACTTCCTTTCTTTACTAGAAAGGATGAAAAGGAAGAACATGTTACTATACTTCTTGAATCAAGATCTGTAACACAGGACCCTCTGAACAGGAGAGAGCTTCCACAGATGAAAATGAACAAAATAATACTTGAATTTTTTTTTTTTTTTTTTTTTTAAATGTAAAGTTAAAATCTAAACCAAACCAAACTAGTAACTTGTTTGGTCAAGGAAGTAGAACAGCTGATCGCCTCCTTTATTTCGCCAGAGCAAGGAACAGTAAACACCATAGACACAGATGAAGTGGTTCTTAAATCCCAGCAAAAAGGCCTGAAATCAACTGAAAATCTCAAAACATGCTAAGTAGGATTCTGAAGGTTTGTGAGATTTTAAGAAAATCTTTCCATCTTGTTTTGAAAATTGAAATCTTTCAGCTTAAGAGGCAACTCCTCAGCAATCTAATAGAGATGCTGTAAGGCCATAAAAATGCAGAAATCTTATATTTAAAAATATCAGAAATCATGCTCCCAAGAGTTCTCACCAATTAGGGGAGTGCAACAAGAAGTTGCTGATGTTTAGTGAGACATGCTGCAATTCTGAGAGAAGGAAAATAACTTACTAACCTCAGCTTTCAGCAGCCCTTGTTGTAGGGTGACTAAAGAGGCAGTGTCTGGCTTGGGTGTAAAACACAAGCTTCCTTTTTGACAGAGGTCTTTGAAATCCTCTGAGAGGACAGCAGATTTATCACTTACCTAATCTTGTGGGTTTTGTGATTAAGTAAGCATGAATTCTTCCACACTTTCTGCCCAGTCTTGAGTTCTTTTATTACAAAGGGACTTGTGCCACAGAAACTCTCTCCCCTAGCCACCTCTTCCTGCTTTAAGCTTGCTTCTTTAACTGTGTGGCTTCTCTAAATGAGCTCAGGCAGGAAAAATAAAAATAGACATTTGCAAGATGTGCTTCATGATGGAAAACAAAGTTCAAGACTGTTCTGGATGACAGCCTTTTGAATGTAGCTTCCAGGCAGCCAAAGCTGTGTTGATAGCATCAATGCAGGAGGCAGCAAGGCCACTTGCCATGGAGGAGGAGCTGAACAGATGCCAAACCTTGATCACAAGTCTGTCCTCTGGGAGTAAAAACTTGTTTGTTTGAAGTCCAGGCTTTTTCTTAGCAAATTAAGGGGTTTTTTTGGTAGGCATTTCCCCTTCTTTCTCCCATAGTTGCCTCATTCTTATGTTGCTGTTGTACTTGGCTTTCTTGTTTAAATTGTTCAGACTTTCTAGATGTGGAATCTCTATTTTCACGCAGATGCAGACCACATGTGGTTCAAAAGATTCTTTGGTATTCTAATCTTCCATGATGAGCAGTATGCACAAGTCTAAGGACTGATGTAATCAAATCATCCATCAGAGGATGGATGCAAGTGGTTTCTGCCATTAAAGTTAGGTGTTTCCATGAACACTGTGGTCTAGAAAGGTTGGAAGTGGAGACTGGTGTGGTGGTGATGGTCCACACAGCACCAGTGCTAGGCATCTGCAAGAAAGTGGACATTTTCTCCTCAGCTCAGCAGCACTAAGGCAGTGCTTCAGGAGAAACACAGGTGATAATCCAAGCTAAAGATTGTGCAGAATGTAAACTTTAACTTCTGGAACAACAGTTCTCTTTCTGAAGAAAATGAAAGTACCTTTAAATAGATAACCTCCTCTTGCTGTTGCTTTGATACCTTTTTGTATTTTCATGTGTCTGACCTTTGCAGTATCTGAGAGGAAGAAGATAAAACCTGAATGGAGCTTGATTGAGTCCTTTTTTCTTCTTTTTCCTTTTCTTTTTTTTTTTCTTCTTTTTTTTTTCTTTTTTTTTCCCCTGAAAGAAAAATTGATGAAGGTATGGTAACTTTCCTAGCTGGGAGCATTTCTTGGTGTGAGAGAAAGCAGTGTGGAGAGAGGAAATGCAAAGCGATCCTGGTGTTGTGCTTCATGTCAGGTTATAACTTCAAATTCTTGGGGTCACCTCTTCTCACTTGGTTTCCTCTGCTGCTAACGTTCCTGAGCCTCTTGGAAGACAGGAGTATCAGGAAGATGGCTGGCCTCAAGTTTTAGTTCTGGTTATTTTTGTTAAAGTGAGCTGGTCAATGGCTGTGTAAAAATAGTCTCTGTCTGTGGGAAGAAGGGGGATGTGATCTCAAGGAGCCATCTTGCAGGTATTGCAGTAAATAGACAAGCACTGACACCAATCAGTGTGTGAGCTGCTTCTCATTCCTGCTTTTTGGTACACTGATGGTGCCTGATTTGAAGCTTCAAGTCCAAGTCATTTACCAGCACTTCAGTTAGCTCCCTGTCCCACTCTCATTCATAACCAGTGCTGCCTGTGCATTTCATCTGACTGGGCCCTCTTACCTGAAGTAATGCTTGCCCTCAAGAACAAAGATGCTGCAGTCCTGAAGATAGCACTGTGATACAGGCAGTTAGTGTCCTAAGTTGTATAACTGAGTGAGCTTCAAGCTTTGCAAGATTTATATGGAGCTCTGGTCTCTTTCTGAAAGCAGAGACCAGAATTGCCCTCTTTCCTTTAATGATTAATAAGCAATTACAAAGGTGTGGTTTTTGTTTGTTTGTTTTTTCAAACTGCAAACTCTACATTTGTTTTTCTGTCCAGGGACAGTTAGAGGAGCATATGGCTGTATGGATTGCTCAGAGCTGCTACTCATTTTACCAAGCTGCTGCTTGCATGTGGCCAGGCAGTATTTATGAAAAAGCCCTGCCTGCTCCTGCACTGTTTCCAAATAAAGGCATGTCTGAAAGGGGAGTTAAGCCTCCAACTGCCAGACCTTAAAAAAAAAAGACCTTATACCCATGGATTGAAAAGAGGTGACTTATCTGCAGCAAACTGTTTCTTCCTCACACTCCCCACCCCACTTCCCTTTCTCAAATTAAGGGAAAAAGTTGCTTTGAAATTTAAATCATGGCAACTGGTTGTTTTGAACTCATGTTCTATAGTAGACAGCTTAGGAAGCTAACCATCAGCCCTGGGGTCACCTCAAACTTGCTAAAATGTCCAATCGATATATTTCTTTTTTTCACATTGAGAGCAGTTTAAACAGAAAATGCTCATGTTACTGGAAGGTACTTAGTAAGGGAGCCTTTCCTTGCATATAAACTCTCTTGTATGTGATGAGTGGAGAAGTTGAACAACTACTTTTACAGTGCAAGGTTTGGGTGACTTTGGTTTTTATTATTTCTTAAGCCAGAAGAACTCTTTGTCAGGGTTTAATACAAGTTTGAAGTAACATCATGGTGTTTTGCTGTGTATGGTCTAAGGACATGGCTAACATGAGGTTGTTAGGAAGAGGTAATTTATTAGACCAGCTGGTATGGGGGGAAAAAATGAGGCAAGCTTGCAGGCACACCAGCACTTCACCAGGCCTGAAATAGAAGCAGCAGATTTCAAGGTTAAACAGAAGTTATGAAAAACTACTCAGTTTAATCAGCCATGCATTGAACTGTCAAAGAGGATCTTGCTGGTATTGTATTCCTTCTGTGGAGAGGGAAGGGTGAGAAGGTAATTGTTTTATGGGAGAAAGAAATAAGGAGTTTACAGCCTGTTAAACAGGGGGAGGCTATAAAAACAGTACCTGAGGAGCCCATGGCTGTTTGTGGTATCTGGGGGAACTAGGAAATTTTAGTTATTTGTCTTCTCTTTGGAAGGTTTTATTTCTGTAGGCTTTTATTTCAGAATCAAGACTGCAATATCAGTCATTTCTAGACAAACAGAGTTGAGTTTACCTAAAAGAACTTTATCGGGCAAATCTAGTTTCAGACATTCTTTGTCAACTGATTTCCATCCTTTGCCTATATTGCTAACTTAAGAAGTTACCTAGTAGTCGGTTCACAGTTGCAAAGTTAATAGCAGAAGAAAAAAAAAATCTCTATTGTTTGTATGAAGTATTTACTTCTTAAATCAAATCTCTTCTAACAAGAAGCCCTGAACGCTAGTAGAATTTTTAATTATTTTCCTTAAGCAGAAACCAAATTTAGAATTGAAATATTAAAACAATTTCACGGCTTTACAGAATGATAGATGTTTTACTTGTGCTCCTAATAGAATTGTCAATGTGCTGGTTTTAAGCTTTGAATTAGGATGTTTTATCAGTGTGGTTGCAATACATATCTGATGTACTGTATACTGTTGATGTATACCGGACTGTGGAGAGCAGGAGGAAAACTATTCTGTGCTCTTTTTCTAAAAACAAAACTGTTCAATGTTTTTCTTTAGTGCTGTATCATAAAGTTATTAGTATTATAGTTAAAGAAGTGTCAGATTAAGCATGTTAATGTAGAATTCATTATCTTCTAACTTATTCATCTGACTTCTTAGTTCTTTTTAATGGGCTGTACAAACATCCTGTAAATTAACCTCTGTATATATTAACAGTTGCTTTTAAAGTTATGGTATCTGGCTTTATCATGCAAAACTGCCTTCCATTATCAATGATAATGCTCAAAACAACTGATGTTGTTTGAGTGGTGTCAGGAGTCTGCCTATTTTTTTTTCTGAGTTCCACTGCTGTATATTAAGAGGGTAGAGCTGTTTACGTAGCTATGTCCTGTTAGTATCACAGTGGCTGGATAGGTAACCCTTGCATTTAACCCAAGCTCTGGGTAGGTGGAGGAGGTTGGAAAAGCTTAATCTAATTTAGATAAACTACTTGCCAGGAAAGGGGTGTAGCTGTGCTGGCATTTGTCTTTCTCTGCCAGAAGGCAGCTTCCTCCAACCTGCTGAACCAGCAGTTTGAAAAAAGTTGTCGTGCATTGGAGCCATTTAACAGCAAGTAAGATATATCAAAAGAGAGACCACAGCATCTTCTGTGACCCTTGATGTTGTAGGATATGGCATGTCTGTGTCTTGGCATCCTTGAAGGCAGTTGTACAAAAACTTTCAAAGATTAAGGTGTGTTAAAGCATCCTTTTCATGTGGTGCTTCTGCCACTTAAGTCTTTGGTCACTTGGCGAGTGTGGGAGCCAAGGTTTTTGTGTTCTGCTTTCAATTTTTTCAAGAAATTGGCTGGAATTAGTTGTGAATGTCCTCCGCCACCACCACTTTAGGAGCAGTACCACTGCTTTGTAAGCCTCTAATGGGTCTCGGGAGATTTCCTGAACCCCTAAGCTGGACACCAAACCAACCTAAGACCGGTCTTGAGACATTGGATGGCTTGAGTTTTGCCTCTTCACATAGCAAATTCACAGGGAAACTAATATTAGAAGCTAAAACTAATATATTGTTTTAATATTTGACCAAAAAGGAGTAGCAGCAGTAGGCATTCAAATAATTTTTGATATAAAATCAGAGAATCATAGAATAGTTAGGGTTGGAAGAGACCTTAAGACCATCTAGTTCCAACTCCCTTGCCATGGGCAGGGACATCTCACACTGAAAACTGTAGTCTAAGTGGAGCTTAATGGAGTATGATGGCTCAGTTCTAACAGATAAGGGCTGTATTTCTATACTGGCTGCACACTGTGTAAGTAGCTTTTATCTATGGCAGAGGTAGCCAGCATGCGTATGTAGTTAGAGCAAAGTTAAAGTTGGAATAAGAATATTTATTTTTATTTATTTTCCAAATCCTATCCCTTAGGAAGGGTAACTGAAAGGAAGTCCAAGTCCTCTTGCAGTCTCTAAACCTGAAAACTGAAGTATCCTATATGGACCTCACACTTACTTATTTTCTTCACAGGCTAAAATATTAAGGGAGAAAAAATGTCTATGAACAGGAGCTGTTAATCCTTTAGATAAGAGCATAGAAATAAAATGTAAGGTTTACTTTTCTGGGTAAGGGATAAATTTGTTACAGTATTTAACAGTGTGTTGCTGGATGTTACCGCTATTTGACATCTCCAATGGCATGCTTCACCCATAGAAAGAAAGCACCACAATATTAGCTAATAGTTTATCACTAACACAAAGAAATAACTGCTTATGCTAAATTATGACTTTTTAAATAAATAAGGCAGTGGTCTACACCAGTGTAGACTTCTGTCATTCGTGGTGCTGGTTCACCTTGGCATCCCTTAGTCTCCTCCCTGACTTTCTATGTTTGGAACTAATTTTTCAAGGTTACCTACCAGGCTGCCTGTCTTCTGCTTTTCTTTACTTCCCAAATTATAAGACAGAAAGACAGGATAAGTGAATAAGACTCTTTCAGAGAGCTGAGAGCTCATTTCAACAGAAAATTTTCTTACGGTCAATAGATGAAAAAAATCTTTACAAAATCTCCCAACCTAGCAAACTTTTTTCCTGTGAACATTCTGTAAAATCTAGTTTCTATTTAGATGGCTTTTACACACCCTCAGACCCTTTAAATATCAGAAACTGGATGCTCTCACACCATTTCTCATAATGACTTGCAAGAAATACACATAATTCTTGGTAAATGAAAAGCTCTCAGAAAAGGAACTAGCTAAGAACTTACATATGCCAAACTATTTAATAGAATAGTTTCACACACACATATACCCTTGAGGGAAGAAAGTGAGAATTTGACTATAAAAATGAAGTTATGATTTCCAAGTGAAATCCCTATGTAGTGTCTTCTCTAGAAGCAATCCTTTAGTTTTGTTCAGCCTTCATTAAATATCCTAGTTCTCTGGATCTCCTTGGATAGGATTTTGTTATTTTACTGCATATTGTGAGCTAATGCAACTCCTGGACTTACTCCAGTTTGTGCTGCCTTAACATACAGACTTTGAGTATAAGCTGCTGATCACGGTTTCAGACTTCCCAGGAAGCAAAGCTAAAGAACTGAAGAAAATGCTGTAGCTTTTCAGAGTGATCTCATGCATGGCCACATGCTGTCAAGATGTTTAAGTTTCTTGTAGTGAGCTTTAATGCAGGCATACTTTCCATGGGAGTTTAAAACACTGCTGTAGTTTGACTAAAAGCCATTGGCAAACAGTACACTTACAAGATAGTCTAAATGTCTTGAATTGTAGCCTTGACTGAGCTTTTTTTCTGTTTACTAGTTAAGAATTTTATTTTTAAAAGTCAAAACAAGGCATGTGTATGCTGAAGTGCAATACAAATTGCTAAATAATTTATTTGGATAAACTGTTGGATTACCCAGCTCTTCTACTGCTTAATTTTATTCAGTTCTTCCACTAGCACTTATAAAAATCAGGCCAGATATAGAAAGGCAGTGAGGAAAACAAGTATCTTGCTTGGACCTCAAAATCCTTTGTGTGAGGCATTGATATAGAACTCAATAGTAAATATGCCAGTAGTGCTGGTGTGCCAAAATAAAGTTCCTGAATGGCTCATGGAGGCTCCTTGCCCTAGGAAGAAGGACTATTTTCATGCTATGGGAATAACTTCCTGCACACTCTGTGAGTACGACACTGTGCTGACAATAAAGTAGGTGCCTTTCAGTGGATTTCTTGTGTATGTCTCCCATACATGCTTTGTTAAGGTGCTGAAGCCCATACGCAATTGCTCTTTATTGCTTGGATTGCAAACTGTAGGAGCAACCTTAACTGGGGCTGTGGAGACTGGGAGGATGGTGGAGTACTTTAACAATGAAACTTCTCAGGGTCCATGCACCCCAAAATTCCCCAAGGCTCATAACATCTCAATTGTTGGAAGAACAATACAGAAGCTCAAATATCATCCATCAAGTGCCTGGAATGGCTACAGGACTGCTTCCTCAAACAAATGTTAGACATGCCAGCCAAGAATGAGGCATTGCTGGAGTTGCTACTCACAGACCAAGAAAACCTGCTTTGGAGTATCTCTGCCAGTGCCACTGTTAGGTGTGGTGATCACAGTAGTTTGGGATCTAGCTGAGCATGCTGAAGGTTAGTACTAAGACCAGAGTTTTAGATTTTAAAAGAGCAAACTTGAGCTCACACAGAGCTCAGCTGGGAGGGATTCCATCGGAAGCTTCCATTTAGGATAAAGGAGCTAAAGTGCTGGGGGATGTTCAAGAATGCTCTTCTGGAAGCACAAAAACAGTTTGGCCCCTTTGAAAATAAGGGAAATAGGTGGAGCAAGAGACCCCCGTGGCTAAACTGCAAGCTTCTGAGTCTGCTCAAAACCAAAAGAGAAGTGTGCCAAAGATGCAAAAATGTACAAATACCTGTTGAGAACTACAAGGGCATTGGCAGGGTGTGCAGAGATGCACTTGGAAAAGCAAAAGCTCAAGTTGAATTGAAACTGGCAAGAGATATTAAAAACTACAAGAAAGAGTTCTTCAGGTACATAAACAACAAGCAGAAACAGTAAGAAAATACTGGCCAACTGTTTATCAGGAGAGCTGAATTAGTCACCAACAACACTGAAAAGCAGAAATTCTCAACACTCTTCACCTCTGTCTTTACCAGCACTGTTGGCCTTGGGAACAAAAATCCAGGTTTATGCAAACACAGACCCAGCATCAGTGAAGGAAGAGTTGGTCTGTGGACAGGAGCTTGACCCCTTCAAAATGATGGGCCCTGGCAATATCCACCTGAGGCTGTTAAAAGAGCTGGCTTTTGTCACTGGGAGGCTGATCTCCATAATGTTTGGGAAGTTGTGGAGATCTAGGGACATTCCGGAAGACTGCAAGAAGGCTAAGATAAGGTTTCTTACAGCCTCCTAGAGAAACTGATGTGTTGTGATCTAGACAAGTGGTCTGTGTGGTGCACTGGCTGCCCCCAACCACAGGATGTGATATATAGCTATTTTTCAAACTGGCAGCCTGTCACTAGTGGGTTCCAGGGATCAATGTTGGGCCCAATACTGTTTTATATCTTCATAAGTAATCCGTAAGATGGCATCAAGTGTATCCTGATGAGTTTGCTGATACCAAACTGAGTAGGGGAGTGGACACTTCAAAAGGGAGACCCAGTCTGCAGAATAAGCTAGATAGGCCAGATGAGTGAGCTAACAAGAACCTTATGAAATTCAACAGAGACAAGTGTAAGGTTTTGCACCTGGGTAAGCACAATCCAAGAGTGCAGCACAGGCTGGGGCCTACCTAGCTAAGGAGCAGCTCTCCGGAAAGGTCCTGGTGGACAAGAAGCTCAATATGAGTAGATAGTGTGCAGCTGCAGCAAAGAAAGCTAGCAGGATGCTGGCTTGTATCAGGAAGGGCATCACCAGTGGAGATGTTATTATCCCACTCTAGTCAGTGCTTGTCAGGCCACATCTGGGATACTGTGTCCAATTTTGGTTCCTCCTATGCAAAAAAAGACGTGGACGGGCTGGTGAGGGTCCAGAGAAGGGCCACAAAGATGATCAAAGGACTGAGAAGTCTGACATATGAGGAAAGGGTGAGAGAACTGGGTTTGTTCAGCCTTGAGAAAATAAAGCTCAAGGGAGATCTTATAACCACATTCCAGTATTTAAAGGTTGGATATAAAGAAGATTGAGATTACTTTCATACAAGGAGTCACATGGAAAAGAGGAGGAGTAATGGGCACAAGCTACTCCTGGGGAGATTCTGATCAGATATAGGGAAATCTGTTCACATGCAGAATAATCAGCCACTGTAATAATCTTCCCGGGAAAGAGGCAGATTCCCAGATGTCAGACACTTTTAAGATTCAGCTGGACAGGAAAGACTAAGACAGATTGGACCATATGATCCTTGAGGTCCCTTCCAATCTGGTATTCCATGATTCTGTGATCCTGTTGCTCTTGAGAACTGCAAGGTCCTTGGTTTGGAGTGTGACGTACGTGGTAAAGAGAAGTCTTGTTGCAGAGCCTGCCCCATTTCCCTGCTGGCTTTTGCAGCCCTCCTGAGTGTTGTCCTCCTGCAGCAGCTGAACATATTGCTGCCTCATCTGGGCTAGCAGAGCACTTGGCTCAGTGCTAGGCTGTGTTCGCACATGACAGGCCCCTACTGACTGATGATTTTGTAGCATCACCTGGCACAGGGCTGTGCCCCACTGTGTCCTGCTGGCTAAGAAGCATTGTGCTGTGCACATCTCTGATTTTAATACAGGATTCCTCAGCAGTAGTTTTGCTTCACTTTTAGACAAATACTGCTGTAGGTGTAGTTTCAAAACCTGAGTTGCATGGCCTGCCTTGCAAGGACCTAGTCTAGCACCTTTATGTAGCTGGTTGTTAGTATATTACTTTAGTAGCCAATGACTATCAAGGTATCTAGGGAGACCTTTATTCTTTCTCACTCTGATTTGCTCACCCTGCCTGTCCTTTCTTTGTTTTAAGTGATGTCTCTTTTCTTTTTCCATTATGTATGCTCAGTGGCTCTCTTCAAACAGCATGGCATTCCTTTGATGCTATTCATGGGACAGACAAGTTGACTGGTGAAGTAAATTTACCTGCCAAAGGAAAATGTCCAAGACTTACCAGTATACTTACACTGTCGCGCTCCAATTGTTGGCCTGCTCCATAGTGTGCTCTGTGTGCTCCAGGTTGGTTCAGGTCTCATGAATGCGCATTTAGTTTCCTGTGTTCAGATATTGCCTAGTAGAGGGGAGAGTAAGTATCAAGTACATAAGGACATGGACCTGTTGGAGCTAGTCCAGCGGAGGGCTGTAAGGATGATTTAGATGCCTGGAGTACCTCTCCTACAAAGACTGGCTGAAAGAGCTGGGCTTTTTCAGTCTGGAGAAGAGAATGCTCTAGGTAGACCTTAGAGCAGCCTTCCAGTACATAAAAGGGGCCTACAGAAAAGCTGGAGAGGGACTATTTACAGGACATGTAGTGATAGGACAAGGGGGAATGGCTTTAAACTGGAAGAGGGCTGACTTAGACTAGATAGCTCTTCACTTTGAGGTTGGTGAGGCATTGGCACAGGTTGCCCAGAGAAGCTGTGGATGCTCCATCTCTGGCAGTGTTCAGTGCCAGGTTGGACAGGGCTTTGAACCTGGTCTAGTGGAAGGTGGCCCTGCCTGTGGCAGGGGATTGGAACTAGGTGATCTTGAAGGTCCTTTCCAACCAAAACCAGTGTATGATTTTATGATTCTATGTCTGCTGAATTAGACAGCCCTATACTGAAGCCTCCTGGAGAAGGAAACCAAAACTCTGCTCAGTTAGGTGGCCTGGTTTGGGGAGGGGTAGAGTGGGCAAAGAGAGCCAGTGGGGTGGGACTGGGTCTCTGATGAGAGAGTCTGCAGTGGGAGCTGGAGAAGAGCCAGGGGGTAGATTTGTAGAGATACTGTAGAGATTTGTAGAAGTAGAGGTAGATTTGGAGATACTGATGAGTGCATTCTGATTACCCATAGTATGAGGTGCGGGAGGAAGGTGAAGAATGCAGAGGGCAGCAGAAATCAAATCGGGAGAGGGGGATTGGCAGTGATGAGAGCTAGGAGACTAAAAGAGTAGAGCTGGGAATGGCAGTCCAGTCTCAGGAAGATGTGTGAAATTTGGGGTGAATAGAGCTGAGCAACTTCCCTGTCACAGTAAAAGGTGTGGTGTGCCAGAGCATTTCTTTCCAGCCATCACACAGGCATCAAGGTTGCACCAGCCTTGGGGACTGTCCTCTATACGTTTCCAAGGTGGTTCTGGGAAGCTGGACTATAACAGACCTCCTGGCTCCCCAAGCAGCTGCCCTTGTTCTTTCATTTGTAGGCTGTTTCTCTGCTCACCACATTTCATTTGAAGAAAGTCATGACAGTTTTGCTTTTGAGCTTGAACTGACCATCTGTACACCAGGGGAAGAACACCTCTTTGTTACCTCATGGAAACCCCACCTGTTTTCTCAGTGAATATGTGCCTGTAGCACATTATTGTTGATTATGTGGTAGATGTATTTCCTCTCATGTGACTGAAGGCTGGGGTGGCAGTTGATTCCTGTAAAGTTACTGAGGAAATGACCTGCTTGGGGAGTGTATGAGGAAAAAAATATTCAACTTTGATTTAAAGGTTAAGTAGTTATGTGAGCCATTACTGTATTCCTTCAGCATCACCTTTGATATGCATAGATTTTGCCAAAATTACATTTCTACTCTGTTCCTGGAGAATTTGGTAGCTTTGCACCAGACAGGTACAACTGCGTGCAAAACCAGGCATTGTCCTGGGGAATGAAAAAGCTATTCTCCTTTGTGAGGGTGACTTCTCTATCGCTTAGGTGTCCTTTTGTACATAAGGTATTCAGAATATGAATTTAAAAATGTTAATTCTTTTTCATTGTTTTCCATCTTTAGCACAGTGGAGGAGATACTGCTGTATTTCTAAGCTGTCCCAGGAGTTCCTTCCTGAAGCCTGTCCTTTGGAACTTTTAATGTCTGAGCAAAGATGGAAAATGGGAGCGTTAGAATGGAGAAAAGTCAGCTGTTACTTTACCTCCTATTTAAGATTAAAACTGCGAAAGCACAAAAGTATTTGAAAGCAACTGTTAGTGTGCAGTTACACAAATGCTCCTAAATTAACTTGTGGCACTGGTAAGAGTGTCAGTGTCATTTTTTTTTTCCGGGTGTGCCCGAGTTTATTGACATTCTCCTTTTTAACAAAGACGAGAGCCGATGCTGCCCCTGGTACCTAGAGTTTGTCAGTGTGTACTCTGAGAGACTAGAAACAAGTGGATGAACCCTTTTGTCTAGCAACTAATGCAAGCCCAATAGGTTTTCTCTTGTCCTGGCCTATGTGTCTGTTGAAGTGTTGACTGACTTCCATAGTTCAGGGTTATCCTGACTTCTTCTAAAACTCTGTTTCCATGTCTAATGCACACAGAATTATACACTAGTTTGGGTTGGAAGGGACCTTTAAGATCTAGTGTCAACCTCCTGCCGCAGGCAGGGACATCTCTCACTAGACCAGGTTGCTCAAGGCCCCTTCTAACCTGGCCTTGAGCACTGCTAGTGATGGGGCAGCCACAGCTTCTCTGGGCAACCTGTTCGACTGCCTTGCCACCCATGTCCAAGTTTATCTCATGCCTAACGTGTTGTTTAGTTTCCTACAGCATGCATTATTGATAGTAGTCATAAGAGCATACTGTGCTGCTGATCTAAGCAAACTGGACACAAAGTGAGTTAGCTTATTTTAGGACTACTTGTGTGTAATCATGTCTGACTGGCCCTTTCTGAATGCATGTGCCCCACTTCTTTGTATTCCTGAAGCATATATTGGGTTAGAATAGACTCTGAGCAGAAAATCGGCAGTTTTGAGCCAAGATCTGTGTGTGCATCTGGGCACAGCTTCAGCCCGAAATGATAAGCCTACAAACTGGCAGCATGATTCCCAGCTGCATTTTTAAACACGCACTATTTAAAGAGTGAGTTGGCCATAAATGTTAATGCTTTTAATTATAATAGTGTGAACCCCAGGTTCATTGCACGAACATGACATAACTGTGGTAGTTTGATTCCTTCCAGTGGGGTGATAATCATCATTTAGTTTTACTCCCTGTGTGTTAAGAGATTTTTCTAGCTGTGAGAAACATTAGGTAAATGTATTGTTATATCTCATAGCATTAGGTAGGTATTTAAGCTAAGCCTTACAGGGTTTAAATACGCAGCAGGGTGGTATTGTTTTGCTAGTACTGAGAAGCTAAGATACGGAGTTTACAAAATATAAGGGCTACAAGTCTTCAGGACAGTGGGCAGGATGCTCAGTTTGCTGCCCAGCACCCTCCCGTAGACCTGCACTCTCTGTGCCTGTGCCTGCTGACTGGGGACAGTCTTGCAAGCCCTCTGGCAGTGCCCTCACTGGGGATGCTTCATTCAAGACAGCAAAATGCTCAGGAAATTGAATGCCAATTTTAGAAATATCAGGGTACAAATAACATACGAACTGTCCAGCGCCAGTCACGGGGGGGAGTAAAGGACAGAAATGCACTGCCTGTACTGACCTGTAGGTAAAAAGCATTCTGAGCAGCCCCTCTGAGAGGGTGACCCGCGCGGCTCTCCTCTGCCTGCCGCCCTGCCCAGGGTGCGGCCTCCTGGCTTCCCTTCCAAACTGGGAAGGAGAATAGGATGGGGTCCAAATCGAGCATCTTGAAATTACCCCAAGGTATAAAGGAAAAACTAGTCTGAATCACAGGGGAGGCAGTGAGCAGCACAAGCACGGATTGGTTTTGTGGGGTTTTGTTTGTTTGTTTGTTTTTTTTTTTTGCTAGATACAGCTATTTTGGGGACAGTCATTACTTTTGAAGCCACCTGTCTGAATTGCAGTGAATCTCACCATATCTGATAAAAAGCGTTAAATAATTAAGCAGTAGCGTTCAGATGAGTATGTGCACCTTGCTTTCATCTAGTTCCCTTGGTTCTGAGGTTTGACAAGTACCTGTCAGCTGACTTGGTGCTGTGAAGGTGGCTGTTTATCCCCGCGCTGCTGCCCTACTTTCAAGTAACTCATGCAGCGAGAAACCCGATTATTTTTTCCAGCCTATTGGTCCCAAAATGTGCTGCGGCAAAAGCTGTACCTGAACTCGCTGCACTTTCGCTCTGCCTCAAGCACGTCTCCCTCAGGAGCGAGCTGCCGGCTGAGCTGACCCTGCCAGAGCCCCGGGGCTCCTGGTGCTGGCGGTGCCCTGCGGCTGAGGCGGGGCCTGCCGGG
>JAOEHX010009466.1:7802-27890 GCA_025448015.1 Bolborhynchus lineola | reverse complement strand
TGCTCCATCCCTGGCAGTGTTCAAGGCCAGGTTGGACAGAGCCTTGGGTGCCATGGTTTAGTGTGAGGTGTCCCTGCTCATGGCAGGGGATTGGAACTGGATGAGCTTAAGGTCTTTTCGAACCCTGACTATTCTATGATTCTATAAAAACTCTTCCATACACAGTATGATGAAAGTGAGGGTACAACACTACAGCGCTACCCACAAACCTCATGTGGAACAGCATCACTTGCATTTGGGAATCTGATTAAAAGGAAAAATGTTCAAAAAGGAAACGGGGAATGATTAATCTATACTGCCCACATGTATTTTCTTCTAGCCTCAGAAAGGACAGCTTCTCATGCTCTTTGCTTAGCATCTCGAAGTCCAAGAATTAGACACATAACTGCTCTAGAGGCAGCTGTACAGCTGAATTGACTTCTCTTGGGTCACAGTGGCTACAAAAGCACCAATCTGACCACAGGTTTTTTCCCCAAGCAACCAAAGGACACGCCACTATAACTTTTGTTGACTGCTCTCACAAGGATTGCAGCTCCCAGAGTGTTTTGCCTGCATCAAACCAGTTAACGCTAGCAAGCACAGAGCTTACCAATATTGACAGAGTCCTCCCAGTCTTCCAACACTTCTGTGACGATAAGTACGTAAACATATGTCCTGTGTTTCCTGTCCCGATTCTAGAAGGCAAAAGGGAGAAAGGGAAAGGACAAAGCTACCAAAAAAGAAAAGGCAGGTGGGCACATGGTGACTACAAGGTGCGAGCTACCTTAGGATGATGCTGTGGTACTTTATTGCAGTTGCTCTCACACTGCAGCTCATTCTTCGCCATTCAAAATTGTTGTGTTTAAATGAGGTCTGAAAGTAATTAATAGGGATTGCTGCCAAAAAGCCTAGTTCCTGATGTGTAAGGCAGTATAAAGTGGATGGATACCACGCTGCAGGTATCTATCTGCAACAGGTTTGGAATGGGTGACAGTGGGAGGACACTGCTCCATGGCACTGAAACATTCCCTGTTTCACTGGCTTATCACCAGTGACTGCAACTGAAGTGGAAACTGCAGATGATGGGATCTGCATCCATTTCTATGCAATTGGGAATTTCCAGTTATCCAGCTCACTTCACAGCATGCGAGGAAGTGAGTTTTACTCCAGGACAATTTTTTTTTGCATTAATATTTCACAGCTTCAATGGTCTGAAACTTACCTCAAAAATTCCCACTAATCTTCCTAACGTCCCTTTCACTCCAGCCTATGAAAAGGTCAAAGAGAAAGAAACGCGCTTTAACAACATGCAGATAGATATGTACGTCAGTACACTTTTCCTTATTTGTTGTGCAGGAGCAGTTCCTCTAGGGCAGGAAGCAAATGCAGTAAATTCCTATTAATCTTAAAACAACACAATGCCAAGAAAAAGGACAGAAGTGCAGAACCAACTCCAACCAGGCAAGAATTCCCAGGAATTTTTTATTCTTTTTCTATATTCAAACTATCTTGAATTCAGTGTGGAAGAAAAGAAAGTTCCATGATTAGTTACTAATTGCATATAATACACTCTGAATGACCAGAACCAGCTCTCAAGTCTATTGTAGCCTAAGCATGGATACAATTTGCTTTGGGGTTCAGCAGTTCTACTCCTTTAATATGACAGTTGGAGAAAATACCTTTGAAGCATGTATAAGGCATCCATTTACCCCATCAAAGAACACAACAGCTACAAGGTATTTCAGAGGTTTCCTGCACACAGCTGAAGAAAGCCAATATAAACACAAAATACTTTCAATGTTGGAATGTGGCCTCCACAACAGGAGCAAGACTATTTTTGATGTAACACAAAACACAAGACACACTGAAAGAAGACTTCTGAGCACAGACACAAACCAAGAGAAGATCAAAGCAACAGTTTTGTCTTCTGTTGCATACTACCAAAGATCTACCCACTCAATCTCATTTTCTGTCACTTGTTATACATCCACTCACCACTGTGGCTCAGCGCTCCTCAAAGTGCTGTTTCTCATCTCTGCTCCCTGATGCTGCACCACCCATGTGTGCAAAATGCTCTCCCCCACTCTTTGCCCCCAGATCCTTCCTTTTTCCCCCCAATCATTTACATTCACTTTTTTTTTCCAACTGTAAATGGTTGGAACTTGAGTGCCACAGACAAGGTGAGCTTCTGCTCCACGACTTAACTGGTCCAGAATAACACACGCAGTCTGCCATACAATCCAGCTGTGTCTGGAAGGAAAATTCATCTGCCACAGCTGATGGCAGAACTGCCCCAAGAGAAAAGGACTGGTAGCTTCCCCTCCTACAAGCATTCCTAGAAATCTAGAATCCCTTCCGTAACATGCTCCGTGATCCCTACTTCTAGGAAAGAGCTTTTCAACTAAATCATTACATTGGTTTTGGACGCAAAACTTATTGTCTCATCAGTATTTGTGACATCCTGCTCAGCCCATAGGTGCACCGCTGCCTGTGAACCACGAGGCTATTTCTGGAGTCAAACAGCAATTCCATGAAGGTCAGCGTTCGCACGTATGCGCGCCCCAGAGTGCCCGGGCCAGAGCTGGCTCTGACCTTTGCGGGTGAGCAGTTCCATCTCATCTGCACGACTGCTGCCGCTAACCTGGACTGATCTCTTCCAGAAGTGAGCTGGAAGGCAAATACTTCAAATAAATTTCATTCAAAGGACTCCTCAGACAGTGGGGCTTTTTGTTCTTGATGTTTTTAAGCAGCCACCTCAATGAGCCAGAGGAACACATGGCTTCCAACTCCACAAATACATATACAAATACATTAAAAGGTGAAATGTAATGAAATGTTACAGGTTAGTAAGTGTCTTAAGCCAATCCTCTGCACTTATTCCTGGAGAAGGCTATTGAATTTCTGTCCTCCTTACTTACCTGTAAAGGCATTGAATCAAAAGGCAGGGATGTTGTGGTGATGGTTTAGTCAATTCTCAAGCCTGACTAGAAACAAATCTATCTCCAGGCAAGTAGCCAGCCTTGAAACTGAGCATGGATACTGCACAAACAACCTCCCAAGAAGTTTATTCCCAGCTCTAAACCGTGCCCGAAGTAACACAGGCAGGTGAGGAGCCCTTCCTTTTGTTCTGGTTAAACAGAGAGGTGATGGAAACACTGTCTACTAACTAGGATCCTTCCCGCTTCTGTCGGGTCTTATTCATCCAAAAAGGCATAAAAAGAAATGCCAAGACAAATATGGGCTGC
This sequence comes from Bolborhynchus lineola, assembly GCA_025448015.1. NCBI lineage: Eukaryota > Metazoa > Chordata > Aves > Psittaciformes > Psittacidae > Bolborhynchus > Bolborhynchus lineola. Next base: position 24,666 of record JAOEHX010009466.1, on the reverse strand, counting down.
AAGAAAACCACATTACATTGAATTATCACTTGGACAACTCAAGAAAGTGCTAAGGTTTTCTTCACATATGAATTTATCACATGCAGTAGTAAATGGTGACATAATTTAATGGTTTGATTCAAACAAATATTGGGCTGAAATTACAAAGAGAGTCCTTATCAAAGCCTGCAAAGCACATCAACTGTTGCATCCTGGAGTCCAATGGCTCTCACCCTATTTTACTGGCATAGTGGATTTTAACGAGAACATACAGTATATCCAGCACAGACTGACTGGACTGTTATACACCTATTTCTGATAAAGCACTTTGTTCACGCACACATAGGAAAGTCACAGTCTCTGGACTACCACACACGCTGTTCAGTGGAACAAACAAAAACGGAAATGCAGTTGACCTGCTCCCACAAGTTGTGACCACGGAAGTTACTCAAGACATCCAAGAAAATGATCTATAGCTGCCAGGCTCCTCTTTGGGCCAGCTCCATACCTCTTGCTTTGCTATGGGCCAACTCCTTAGCATCCTCCTGACTTCACTGCAGGAGAATGAGCGTTTTCTTGACAAGTTCAAAGCACAGTCACAGACTCACCCAGGATTAAAGCTGGACCTAAACCCTAATTTGCACCAGATGACTCAGGAATTTTCTCTTCATTAGTAAATGGACTGAGAATCCTCCGCCCTCATGGGACACCACAGCGTCTGGCAGAGACAGCACAATTTATTTAGGCACATGTTCCCCCATCGAGCGCAGAGCCCGTGCTGCAATCATCAGAATACACACATGTCCTAGGAGGATGCTATTAAACATATCGACCAGCACCAACTGCTCTATCTGCAGGTGTGAGAATAAAGCAAATCAGTCCATCCACAGCATTCTCCAGGAAGAGGCATATTCAGGTATAAAAAAAGGACAGACAGAGCTTGCAAAATGAGCTCCCTTTTCCACCGCTCTGCAGATCCAAACCAGTTTCCAGCATCCAAGATAGACCTCACTGGAGGAAAAGATAGATCTGGCACTGATGGCACAGTAAGAGCCAGCTGATCCAAAACAGCACATGGCTTCAAACCGCTGCCGCACACCCAGAGGGGTGGGATGGGTGTTCAGGACAAGCAACAAGAATCTGGAGGAAATGAAGCTTTACTAGTTCTGCTGCTCATGGAACAACTTGTTTTAATAAAGAAAAATGACTGAAGACATCCAAGAACAGCAGGTTCAGGTTTCAAAGCTGAAAATAAGTTTGGGTCAGATGCAAAAAGCAGCCTGCAGCAACACCATCTGTTCCTAGGGACAGCTTTTATTTCCTTCCATCTGAGCTAAGGAAAATGTGGGTTGGAATTTCAGCTATTTTACTTTGCTCTATTCGGCTCAAAGCCTGCATCTACTACAGATTACTGCTGGGTAAGAGGACTGTGGTAAAACACCCAGATCTTTGCTCTAATACCTGCAGTACTGAAGGCAGTAAATCACACCCATGGAGTCTGCCAGCTCAGACAAGTCCTAAAGCCACCAATTACAGACCTGCCAGGCAAATTTTCTTGATGTCTCTACTGCATTTCAGGGAGGGCTATAATTATTAATCCAATTCTTTACTGCATTACAACCAATACATGCTTTTACAGCTGGGAAATAGAAACAAATTACTATGACAAAGAACTTTAAGATGTTGCACTCATTTTTATGAACTTCAAGCACAGGGTAACAGACAGTAGGGAATTCAGACCACTATTTGCACTGCACTACTAAATCTAGGGAGAGCACACCACCATCATCTCCGTCATTTATCCATGGTCTTTGCAATATTAGCAAGAAATATCTTCCTATTTTAGCACTGAAAGACATTAATATTCATATTCTAAATCACCAACAAAATATGTGAAATGGAAAGGAGTATTTCTAAAGCATGTTTGGGGGGGGGGAAAGAAGAGATCTCGCAACCACATCAAAGTACTATCATGATGGACTATTTTTCATATTGGCATCAATTGCCTGTTTGATCACACAACTTACCCATCTTTTGATTCCCACGAAGAAAGCATGACTAACACTCCCATAATTTTATAGAACTTGACATTTACTAAGTACTTAAAGGTCAGGATGTGAAAGATGCTGTAAGTGCAAAATGAAACATCTTTGGGTTTAACAGATGAGTGTGGAGGCTTTTCTCAAAGTCACTCTATAATAAGTGCAATTTAAGGCATCTATTTCTAAAACATGTTCTTCACCAGTGGCTCACACCCATAAAAACCCCCTCATTCTTAACATGAAACTAATTTTGGGGGAGAGAATGCAACAGCATGAAAAAATGCAAGAATGAAGAAGCAAAACATGGGCTACATTGGCAGTAATGCCTGGTTTGAAGGGCACACGGTTCTAGAAGGTAACCTTAGAACATACCTGGAGTTTCCAGCTGCGCAAGACTGACCACATCACTTTCAACAACCTCTCAGAAACAAACCTGGGTTTATCCTGCTCTCTCTCAGAGCCAGTGTGCTTATCTACTGCCATTCTGCTTAAAAACAATGCCCAAGAACTCAAGTCACTTCCAATTTTATGCCAACAACAACAAGCATGACAAGTGTTGGCACCTGTCTACTTTAATGCTTCTGCTGGTAATTAATACAGATAAGGACTACATTGAACTAGGACAAGGACTTCTAACTCAAACTGGGACAGAGGGATCACAGGTTTCACTAAGAATCAGTATTTCATCTTCTAAAACTTGGAAAACCAGAAAGAGGGAGAAGACACCGTTCTTTACATGACAATTATTCCAGCAATAACATGGATAAACTCAAGCATGTACATGGTGACATGAAAACAGTGAATGCACAAGTTAAAAACCTTAGTTTAGGGAAGCACATTTTAAAAAGAAAATGCATACCATGCAAAAAAGAATGAATTGAGAAACCCAGCCTATTGTCATTGTCAAAGACCACAAGCAACTGAAAGGGTAGTGAGTCTATACAGCTCTTCCAACTGTCTCTTATTAAAAACTGGAAAAGGCATAGCAAAGTCAGTGAAAGAAAGCCCACAAATTCCTTCCACAACTTTGACCAGTGTGCCAAACACCTTCTTTTAGGACAAGAATTCCTTTGTTTTCATTGACACATACGAAACTGGATTTTCCCTCTGCCAGCACAAGCAGCTGACTCCTCCTGCTCAGCTAACCTCTTGTTCCTTTGCAGCTGACAGATACGCCTGTCCCAGGAGAGAATCAAAAAAGACATTAAACCTAGTGGGGATCAGCCTCAGCTACAATTACCCAAAAAGCCAAATTCACATGAAAGGATAAGCAATTCCCAGCTAGCACACGCACCAGTTACCCATCCGTCTCCTAAAGCACCTCCTTGGCCAACTCAATAGCACAAGCTGGGGAACCGGCTGCACGAATCCCTTACAGCATTACAGCTGTAATAGAACAAACACTCCCCTCCACATGCACATCCCTGAGCTTAAGACAATTGTATACACTGTAATTTTGTGTGTAGACTGTAAGCAGTGTCCTGGAGCACAAACCTATTTGAGGAAGGCCCTGCACCCCTCTGAGCCAGCCCGTGCTCCCTACCTCTGCCAGCAGCTTCACCATTAAGCTGTACAAGTGCTCCAGTAATGCCACACACGTGACAGGCTGCCATTCTGCAGCCCACTTTCAGGAAAGCCTCTCCTGTAACAGCATCCGACAGCTCCATTTCACATTCCCACCTGACTAGGTGCCACTGAGGTTAGCAGCTGGGGTGATCCTGTGCTTTTGAAGCTCTCCATGCTTACTGCGTGCAGAGCAGCAGTCAGTAGATAGGTGCTTCGCTGGGAATGACTCAACCCTGCCAGGCTGTCACAGTCTGAATTACACTCTCGTTCGGCACCGGTCCACGTGAGCCAGGGAACACCAACTGAGCGAGGGGATTATCTCAGCCAGCCCAAACCAGTTTCTCCACTGCAGACTGAGCCCATGCCAAGGCCTCCTTTCAGCCACCGCTGTCATGGAAAGAGAGCGATGCTTCCAAGGGGAGGAGAGTGTTGATACACATTTATTTGGAGGATTTGAAAGGCAAAGCCATGCATCTCCTGAATGAACCCTTGACTTCTGTATCAAATAACTTTATTATTAGTAATGACTGGGTGGTGAAGCAGGAGTCTGAAGCTAAAAATGTTCCTACTGTTCTGGTTCAACTCATTTTGGCTTGTAATGTGTTTGTAAGATCACCAAGCTACTAAAAAAGCAGGAGCTGTGTTACAGGCTGGAAACGAAACTTGCAAGCAGCAATCCCCAATACTAAGAGGGACCTAAAGACACTTAAAAATAACCCAAAGCAACTTGTGACTCTGTAATCTTTCGTATCTTTCTGAGAGACTGCTGCGTTATAAAAACATCCAAAGAGAAACACACAACTCAGGAACTGCCACATTAGATTAGTCCAAAGGCCCAAATATTCAGCATTTTATTTGACAGCAGGAGGTACTTCCAAATACTTCAGAGAAAACCCTTCATATACCAGACAACTGAATAAAGCCACCATTGCAGAAGCTTCCTCCCATCAATTAGCTCTTGATTTCTGTTCCGCAGCACAAAGATTTATAACCCTCTTGAAAGCATTTTTAATCCTGCCTTATGTAATTGTGAACCTACTTGGTCATTCAGATATAATCTTTTCATAGTTTCTGAATTCAAGCATGTCTCCAATTTGCTAATATTCAGAAGAGACATCTAAAGACATGTTTTACATACAAGGCAGTCAGCTGCCATTTGCTGCCTTCAAATTCCCTATGAAGGATAAAACGGCTTTTCCAGCTTTAAAAGAAAAATATCCCTTCCCCATAGAGACAACTGATCTGCGTCTATCTCCATTCTGTATTGGCTTCAGGTAAAAAAACACCCCAAAACCATGAAGACATTAGGAATTTTGGCTACCTTCTACCTAAGTATTACGCAGCTCCACAAAAGCACAGCTGCGTTTTGAAGTCCTCTTAAGAAACTGCTCTTCATACAGAGAAAACAAAACTAAGCACCTCCCATTCACCCACTCACCTCTTCACAGACCTCCCGCACTGCAGCCACGTTGGGCTCCTCCTCAGGCTCCATGCCACCCCCAGGGACGATCCATCGGTCAGGATGACGACTACTGCTCACCAGCAGCACCTGCAGGGAGCAGAGCACAGCAACGTGTGAATTCCAGCACCCGGCTGAGGAGGAGGAGTTGGTTTTGCTTCCCTCACATCTCCAACCACCACCAAGTCCTTGAGAACACTCCACTCTTCCCAAGACAACCTCCTCAGCCCCTCTCGGGCAGCTGGGCAAACTGCATTATCAGTGACACCTTGGCACTCCAACACTCCGAACTATTTCTGCCATTACCTCCTCACTGCTCCGATTATGCCTCTGCATACCGAAACGATTTGCTATTTAATACAGCATCACAGCACTTACAGTGGAAGAGTTCACTACTCAAAGTCACTACTTGGTCCTGACAGCTTGGGATACACATTATGCAACAGCACAAGATGGCACAGATGCTGCTCAGCACCTTCTCCCTTCACAGAGGTACCTTCATTTCATTTCGGTTCACTGGTACCTTTGGCCTTGTCCTCTTCTGCAGCTACACTGGTGACACGCACAAGTCAGGTAACTGCCCACTGAAGTATTTATGTGCAATTGTTTTAACAGAGATTTTCAACTTCCCTATTTGCCTCTTCCTTTGCAGCAGGCACCAGTGTCCTGCTCTGTAGTTTTGTTTTCGATGGGGCTGTTCAGTGTGATACAAACAAAATACAATCCTACATTAAACCACTGCACAGGAGGACAGACTTTTCTCAATCACGAAATGGTCCAAGCACTCTTCATAAGCTTGCTTTGCGGCAGTTCTCTCTGAAACACATTTCACTCCAGCGTAATCCTGCTCTGTACAAGCTCACTCTTTGTTCTGTTATCTTCCAGAAACACCCCCCCAACAATCTCAACCAGCTACAAGTTTTCCCCAAAGAACACCGAGGCACTGTGCTTATTAAACCTACTTGAAACATATCCACGAGTAGAGATGGAAACTAAAAACAAATACTGGTTTGCAGCTCTCTGAACAAAGCTTGTTCATTAGAGTCATCATGCTATACTTCATAATTTCACTGGCAAAGCTTAGAAGCAAAGCGACTTGCTCCAGAAACTTTCCAACATACCAGTCCAATTAGGTTACAGGCCAGCTGTAACGGCTTCAGACGTTTCGAAGTTAAGACTGTGCAAGACACTTAAATCCCAGGCTTTGCTGTGTCTATGCTGATCCACCAGTAGGATAGGAACAGATTTGCACTAATTATCACAAGGAAACCTACCTACGGAGCTCAAAACCAAACTTGTGGCGTGAAACCAAGCACAGGATTTCCAGGGTTTCCCTGTTCTTTTACCATTTGAAGTCTCATCTGCCCACTGACCACCCTTCAATGTGATTTTCCTTCTCCAGGCCACCCAGACCAGGCTCAGCGCAGGGGAAAGAGGAGGGCCATAGACTAGAACACACAAGGGTGAGGAGACAAGGGGCACTGAACCATGGCTCTCAAACCAGGACTAGCAAAGCTTAAAGCAGAAACTGAAGAGGGTTCACAACAAACATTTTGGCAACTGCTGGTCTAACCTTTCCTAAGTCTGGAACTGAACTCGCTGTTCTCGGGTATCAGCACTCCTCTCATCAGCAATTTTCTCTGAATCTCATCAACAATAATGTCCCAAAGCCTCCTCTTCCTGCTTCAGTCAGACCCTACACCTGAATCCTGCAATGTGTAAAGAAGCACCATTTACCAGACAACCTCGTTTCAATCCCTGAGGGCTCTCCAGTCTATTGAGCCAAGGCAAACACACACTAAAAATTAATTAAGCTGAATGGGCCACCTTAATTCTGCATTTCCTAATGGAGACACTTACTACCTGATGTACCTTCTGGCTTAGGTTGCAATGGAGCAGCATTTAGTATATAGTAACATCCCATAGTATTTGGCCTTCCAAAGACAGAATCCCTTTCCTTCAACCATCCAATCCACATGAAACATGATCAAGAGCCATGCCTGAAGAGGGAATGGAAACTATTCACCCTCAGAGCCCTCATGGCTCAGCCAACAGCCGGGTGCCATGGGCTGGACTTACTTTGTCCTGACCCATTATCAGCATTGCACACAGAAGAGTTTCCATTGAAATTCCTCACTTCAGCAGGTGATTCTGAGGGCAAAGTGAAAAGAATAGCAACTGACATTTCTAGTATGTTTTACTGCCGGGTAAAGAAGCATCATCTCTGTCATTAAAGATTTCAATTCAGAGCTCCAGCTTGAATTGAAAAAAAAAACAAGAGAAAAAGATGAAGAGAAGCTGCAGGAAGAGACCACTGAGAGCCAGCACAGCACACTTCATACCACTGAACTCCTGCCACCTTCCACTTGTGAGAAAAAGTATCTGCTAAGAAAATCCCTGCACAAAGACTTATACAGGAAAGCCTGCTGCACTGCCCGGCCTGAGACAATGCTTTAGCAACACACCAGTAGGAACTTTCAGGTGTAAACAACAGTTTTAGGCAAAGTAAATTAACTTCAGCTGCTCTGGCAGTTGAGCGTTTTCTGAATAGAATTAACATGAACAACCCTCACTGGGAAGGAAAAACCTGTCATTCTCACACTTCTATGTAATCAGACTGTTTCCTGTTTAATAAAAAGGAAATCCCATCAAGAGAGAGCAGGAAACATGCCCTACGAGGTCATTCTTTTAAAACAACTTGAAACAGGATATTGCTACCAATGAGCACTCCCAAGACAAAGGGGCCTCATTCCCAGGGTCTTCCTTTCAGTCCTCTTTAAAAAGGGGTGCACAGTGTTCCAGTCACTGGGACTTCACATGACTGCCATCACTTCGAGTATCATGGGGAGTGGATGGCAACGACATCAGGGAATTCCCTCAGGACTCTGGGATGCATCTCACCAGGTCCCATAGACTCACGTATGTTCAGGCTCCTCAGGTGGTCACAAACCTGCACCCCTCAGAAGGTAACATCCTTGAAATGCTTTACAAACTGACCCCAAGGCAGTAAACATGAGATGTGCTGATAAACAACCTCTTGGAAAGCCATTAGTATTTGGGGAACAGCCCAAATGCTGTCCCCAAGGGAAGGGTCCCATTCCCCTACAGAAACTTTTCCCCCCAACAGCTGAATGGGCAACCATAAAATACCTGGGGAAGGAAAGATACCAGCTAAGCAGATACAGAAGAGATGTAATAGCCTGTGTTGCTTCCACAGCCAAGCCAGAATTATCTGCTAAATTCAGAACACAGGATATAGCAGCAGGGTAACTTACACCAAAAAGACAAAGCAGAGAATGGCAATTCTATATTCATTTTACACCGTAACATGACAAAACCCCATCTATCCAATTGCTCAGTTAGACTGAAAGTTTCCAATACAAACAAACTTCACAAAATAAAGAGTACATTGTTTTCTAAAGGACCACCTTGTATGTCCTTGAAATCTACATTTTTGCTCCTTAACTTCTTTATTACAGAAAATTCCTGATTTGGACATAGGCTAAAGAGGAGATTTGAATCAAAACAGTCATTAAAAATACACCAAAAAATGACACGACTTATTATTTTAAATCAGACCAAAACACAAAGAAAGGTTCGTTTTCCACTTTCTTCTCTTGGCCTAAGAGGGGTTTAGGGGAAGATTTTGGAGCCAAGTCTTGCAGTCTTCTTGGAAAAGCATTTGCAGGTACCATGTCACACAGCCAAGCTCTGTTTTCCAGGCTTTGAAAGCCAATGATGTAATTTCAAAGTGGGGAAATGAGCAATAGGAGCCTCTGTGGCAATGCACGAGGCAGCCCCGAAGCAGCTCTCACACAGGATCAAACAAGTAAGAGAAAGGTAAGAAAAACAAGCAAAGTTTGAAGCCTGCAGCAGCGGCTCCTAAACAGCGCTGGATCCTGGCCTCATGGTAAGCAACCTTCAAAGCAGCGTGCACACCCAACTGCAGACAGCTCCAGAGCTGCCCACCAACTTCTCCCTAGAGGAGACAGGAAATATGCTGAGAGACCTAAGGCTGCCTGGGCTGCCACATGCAAACCTCATCGCTCCATGGGAAAAGGGAATAGTGCTAGTCCCTGGATAAATCTGGGAGTCCCTGACTCACAGTGCTATGATCGACCTAATTCCTTACAAACCTTTGTATGCACATCAGTTGGTTTGGGTTTTTTTTCTCTTTCTCACCCAGAAATAATGGTGCTCTGCAAAGCAGAAACCAGGCAACCAAAACGAGGCGGAGAATTCATTCCCAGTTAACAGAACAGGGACTGAGGGATTCCCAGGTTCTTTCATGCTATGGAGGATTTAAACAACCACCACCCCCCATAAATAAAGCAGGAGTAGCTACGCTGTAAGGAACACGATTCCTAGAAAGAGGCTCCACAGCAGCATTACAGCAAAGACAAAAGGGCTACAGCATTATTAGAAGATGGGCCACAATGCTATTAGAGAATGAACTGTGAATCAATCTTCCAGACTCCCAGGCAGAGCCAGTCCTACCCACACGCGCCAGCCTAAGGACAACCAAGCTGGCAGAGTCAGTACGAAACAGAAGACAAGATGTTAAAGGCATGGGGTTTGGGCCAGCCAGCATCCTGCTGCCAGGAACCGATCTATAGCTACTGGCTACTGAAACAGCCTCTGCACTTTCGTTTGTGCCTTCCATCAATATTAAGCCACAAAATGTATTTTGCATAGTGACTAAAGCACGTTTAAACTCATTTCACACTTCAGCATTATTTATCAGAACAGAGACTACAATAACATCTCACAACACATTATAGTGAAACTGGGGGAGAAGATGGCTGACTTCAATGATTCCCTGCCTGTACAATCTGTCTTTGTTTGAAAGTTTCAATTTAATAAGAGTCTCCGTATGCAGGAGTTTGGAGTTGAGCAGTGCTGGAGACTCTGCAATTCACCCTATGACCAGGCAGGATACTGTAGCCGGTGCAGCTCTGTGTCCAGCATAATAAAGACCTTTCATGCCTTACTCAAAGTTAACAAACATTCTCACAATCCCAAGACACCGTTACTGTTCTTAATGCATTTTTATCTGACAAAACTGGGATCTCGATTTGACCACATCAAACCACTTTTTAACAAGAAGAACATATGCTGACAAATTAGTTCAAGAGGAACAGGAGGGGAAAAGAGAGACTGCAGTTAGCAAAGCCAGGCAAAAATTAATCTCATTTAACTGCAGAAACACAGCCTCAACTACACAACAACAAAACAGGGGCTTTGCCATACTAACAACACAGGATGGTCTAAACAGATAGGCCAAGGTTTACAGGAAGGCTTCTCCCACTCTCTTGCTATTCAGGGCACGTCATGGAGTTAGCACATAGTAGTAACAAGTACAGCCTGTGGTCAGCAAGCTTTCAACACAACAACAGCTTTAGCTAAGACAAGAATATGCACAATCTCAACATTAGGCCACAAAAAAACCCTTTCTTGACCATCACAGCACGTCCTCACAGGACGTATTTTCTTAGACAAGTGTTACTTCCACACACACACTTATACCTTGCTCCATGGCATAACGTGATTTAAGCTGCAGTGCGGTACCCAGAAACTGGAGGCTGGGAATTGATAGCAACAGGTAGAAGGGGAAAGTACTTGTGCTACAGAACTTGACCAAAGTAAAGCACAAGTTTGAAACAGGAGTTAAGAGGTGAACTGGAAGAAGTTCAAGTCATTTCAAGTGTTCTGATTGTACCTACAATACTATAATCATACAGGAAAAATAGATTTAGGCTGCTACTTAGAATAACATATAAATCATCATGTGCTACACTGGCTTCAAAATACCACAGTCATATTGCTGCTACTACAGGTTTCTTGTGACTTTAAGAGTGACTGCTTATTCTCACTGAAGAACACAATCCGGACTCCTCTCCCTCCATCAGAATTATGTTTTAGATAACCACAACCATTATCTGCAACACGCCTTTCACAGCACGGCCAGGACAGAGAAAACAGCTGAAACGCCTGAACCAGCAGCCATTTGTTTCAGAAGCAAAGGGCTGATAAGGAGGCACTCCCAGCGAGAGACCCCAACCCCGACAGCCTGTTTCTGCCTGTCAGAGCCAGTTTGGTGACCGCTCAGAACCTACACACCTCATCCAGGCAGACTTTTTCCAGAAGAGATGCCTGCTTCCAGACTGCCTTGTTTAATAATGGGGGGATATCACAGAATTAGTATTTTGGCCTTTTGCACGGACCAAATGACTGGATGCCAGCAGCTGCACATTTATACACTTACCAGTTTGATGTCCCTGCCCATGGCAAGGTGGTTGGAACCAGATGATCTTAAAGTCCCTTCCAACCCAAACCATTCTATAATTCTATGAGTAACAAGTCCTATGCATAAAGTAAACCATGCAGAAACCCTACAGCCATGCAAACTCCAGAAGCTTTTCAGATGCAAGTAGTTAATCCTATGCATAACATCAATACATGTTATTTACACACAAGAAAGTAACCACCCAAGTCAGTATGAATTAAAATAACATTCAAACCATCCGAATTATCTTAAGAAACAAAATCTACCCAGTGGGTAATTGCATCCCTCTGAACTTCACATGTTAACATGAGATGCCTGAGAACAGAGTTAGTGTGTGTTAACAAAGCCACAGAGACACAAATTGCTATATAAATGTGCACAAAACATGGAAGGTCCTGACTGGTCTGTGCAGTGAGTGTCCAGGGTGGACTGAAAACAACTACTGCTTAAAGAAACTGAGCACCTGCTTCCCAGCTGCTGGGTAGTACATACAGCCCCCGAACACTGATGCTTACAGTTCGTAAGGTAGAGTTGAGAGCTTGTTTCGTTCTGTCCAATTTTAGTGGACACCCGCACACAGAGGTATGTGCAAACCAGGGGAGACTTCCCTTATCTCAAAAAAACAAGGATAAAGTCCAACCACATCATCATTTTCTTTCAACTGAGAAGGGAAAGAGTTGCTTCTCCAGAACCTGAGACCCCATCCATGGATAAATCAGGTTGTCTGGCTGCAGTCCCTGCTGGTACACCCCAACTGCTTGTATCTGCCTCCTCACTACAGCAGCACACCCGAGTGGTGCCGAGATGAACCATGCCAGGGAGCCAAGCAGAAGAGTCAAAACATCAAACCAAAATGAACACCCACTAAAGAGAGGGGACAGGACACAGCGTGAGGGAGGAAAGGCAGGAGAACCAGCTACAGCCTCTGGTCATGCAATAAATGGATCTGAGATGAAGTTGTCAAAGATGCGTTCTGCAGAGGAGAAGAGACAGCAGCCACTGCTGCTGGGTCTGCTGGGTCCATCTCATCAAACGAGGGCTGGAGCACACTCCCTTCTCTTTATATATTCACCACTTGCTTGAGTTGTGGCAGAACAAAACTGACTCAGTTCTTCAGTTCCACAACAGCTTAGAGAGCTTCCACAAAATTAAGTGAAAGTTTTACAATCTGCATCCTTTCCCAGTTTGGGGAAGTACAAGAGACCATGGAATTGCTTCTAAAATGGTTTATTCATGGAAAAGCTAAACCCTTTTTAAGATGAAGGCTAGGTTCTGCAGAGGTTTATGCTCTTGCAGGTGGAGAAACCTTGCTACAGGCTTAGCTGAGAGTGACTAGAGAAGTACAAGCAAGAGAAATATTTACTGGCCTGTATCCTACTGGAGATGTGGTAATGCGTTAGCAACAGACAGGAAGAACTTTAATTGGGATTCCACCACAACCCTTTCATGTAGCTGAAGGGAACACACAGAGTTAAGCCAAGGCATCGGAACAGAGATTCTGAGGCTATATTCCATGGAAAGTTCAACGACCACACAATGTGGGCTCCCTTTATACCCCAACACTGAAGTACTCCAAGTGGGCTTAGCTATTGTTATTTTTATATTGGAACAAACGCACAAAGGATGGCCCAGGAACACTGTGTGATCATCACTGTGTGTCTACAGTCAAAAGTTGAGAACTGCTGTATTACATCGCAGCTTGGTTTAAAACTGACCCAGCAGAAGAAAGAAGAAAAGGGTTCGTTTGCATTCAAATTACTTTCCCCAAGGGAGGCTGTGGGGCTACATAAATGTAGCTTTGACGAGCGTGCTGGCGCTCAGCAGACCCTGTGTGAAAGTTCTGTTTTCTCCTCTCAATTTAGATTTCATTCACAATTAGGAAAAGATGACCAACCCCGGATCCTATTCTTTCCAAAGCATTTCCTCCAAAAAGTCCTTCAAAATACCAATTGTTAATGAGCAGCTTGGCCTTTCACCAGAGACAATGCAGGCATGCTTAAACCTGTAGCTGGACCAGTGCAGGACTTAAAGCCAAACGGTTCCTTTTGATTTATTTTGAAGTATAAAGCAGAGATGCTGCCACTGAGCAGGCTTCCATCTGCTTAATAGTAAGACAGCAGTGAAATTTTCTGGCACATTTCCTCATCAAAACAGCTGGTCTTCACAAAAAAAATGGACTTGTGTTATTTAAAAATAACACCATAATAGCAATACTGAGAGGCACTGACATCACAGGCAGTAAGAGGAGTGACTTCAGAGGTAACACAAGCCTGGGATCTCTTGATCTGCACATTCTCCTTCCCCACTGCTGCAGAAGCAGCAAATATCAAGGGAGTTTATACTAAAAGATGAAAATAGCAGGATCCTGGCGCTCAGTTGCCAAAAGGTCCTTTGAAGTCTGTTCACACTCTGAATGAATCCTACTGCTTCCCCTGTTCTCCCTCCTGGCCAAAGAGGCACCACACTGCAGCGCCTTTACTGTTTAGGAAACAACACAGATGCAGATTTTTTCCACACAGGCCAATTAAGAGACGTATTTTTTTTTTTTTTGCTCTATTTGAGATCCACGTTTAAATGAATTCTCCCTGTACTGCTTTTTAAAGGAATATGTCACAAAGACACCTTTTCAGCCAGTGCTCGGTCTTCCAGAAACACGCCAGAGCTTCTTTCACGTCCAAAAGTAGAAGCTTCCAAACTCAATACAGAGAAAATGTTCAACCTCCAGCAGCATAAGGAAAAACTAAAGCACTTCAAAACTAAAAAAGCATCAAAGTAAGTATTATTATGTTAAGATCCTTTCTTTGCAAATGTAATGCCCAATCAAAGATGTGCTAGTTTAGCAATCTCCACTGATTGCTGAGATTGTAAAGGAAATGAAATCTATGAACTGAAAGTTAGGGGATAAACACCTGAAAATAAAGAAAAAGCCTGCTCTGGAAATGGAAACAGGATTCTTCTTATTTCTTCTGGTTCATTCAAAATTGTCTCCTTGAGGAACCAATTCAGGGTTCAAAAAGGGAAAAAACTTGTGTGGTTTTAAATTCCTAACAGGAAATTGAGAAGAAACTCAGGAGTTCAGGTCTGCTATTCCTCAAGTGCTTGAAAGTAACCAGAAACAGGCAGTCCTAGGAAAAAAATACTACTTTAACACAGCATGTTTAAATTATTCCTCAAAGCATGTCTTTTCTATTTATTTTTCAACAGAAAGCTTTTACTAGATCTGTAACTAACTTTGGGTTTTGTTCCCCCCCTTCAAATAGATCTCAATTTCTATTTAAACACAAGTAATCAATAATAACATGTCAGTGGCACCAAAAAGTTATTATTCTCCAAGAGGAAAAAAAAAACCCCAAACAACCAAGAAATCTTTCCAGACATGATGAAGTGTATCATTAAATGTGTAGAGGCAACACCTTTCTTGTCACTGAAAAAGAGCAAGTAGCAATAAGAGCAAACGAGTAGACTTCTCTCGACTTAAAGTTTAGCTAAGTGCCAACAAATTAGAAGAAAACTAATAAATAATTATAAATGGATAAAACCCAAGGTCTCTTGCTTGCTGATGTCAGTAATTGATACAAGCATAACTTAAATGGCTTCTCAACCTTTTCATCAAGACCAAGGGCAGTATCTGCGAATGGAGCCCATTCAGTGCGACTCGATCACCATGTTCTGAAATGCATCTGCTGAAAGATCCGTTCTATGAGATGAGAACACAGGATGAAGTTTCAGCTCTGCATTAAACACACAGAGACCCTACAGAAATACGGGGTTTGGAAGGCTGTGAGATGTCTTCAGGAGGCCACTTTGAACTAAACCAAAACTGTCATTCATTGCTTTATCATTTCTGCGGCTCGCTTAGGAAGCGGCGCATCATATATTCGGGACATCAATCTACATTCCATACTGCACCACTTACAAAGCAGTTAATGCTCCTTCCTGTGTCACAGGACAGCTCACACCACCTGATGATATGGGGGGATCAGAGACAAGGCCAAACACTAACACTGAGCAAAGCTCAAAGGAGATAATGATGCTCAAAGAGCCTTTACATGGCTCTTTGGAATGAGTTTACTTTTCCTTCTGCAACCATCTTGGCTCAGTACTGTGAAACCACCATGTTAACCAACCCTTTGCATCACCAACACCATAAGAGCTAAGGACACCAGTTCCATTGTCCAGGAGATATAAGAGACCATGGGGTAAGTTAGAGCCTGTGTGATGATGTAAAATAAAAAGTGACCACCAAGGGCTGACTGCACAGAGTGGCCATTAAAATTGCATTTCCATCTTCAACCATACTGCATCAAACATGGTCAAGCACCTAACTCTTGAGGAGAACTGCCACACTGGCCTTACAAACTGTGTAAAATCCCATCAGGAAACTCAGCTGCCTCCAAACACCCATGCTGGTTAAGCTCAGTATCCTTACAATATGATCATGTTCTTCATAGTTTGTTCAAAGTACCATAAATGTCCTGAAAGTCAGTGGGAAGGGACCAGCTATAAGGAACACTGCACCAAAACACAGTGTTTTCACTTCAGACCATTTATACTTGCCAATGTTGACACACTTCACCATGACAGCACAGCTCCAAAGGGTTTGTCAAGCCTCCTTCCTCACGTTAAATAATAACTGGCCAGTATGGTAATTTACTTTCCTCCAGTGAACTGTGTGCATTCCCTTCTGATTTCCTTAGCTACAAATATGATAATCAAGAGAACAAAGGCTTTAGAACAGCTGCTCAGGAACCACTGAAATGAAGTACACCTGACTCCAGGAGAAGCATGGCCATGAGCCCTCCAAGCCCACGTTAAGAGGATGTCAAACCAAGGATAGTGAAACACTGCACATCCAAGTAAAGTTTCTCTTTTTTAACTCCACGGGCAACACAACACCTTCGCAACACAGCTGCTCTCAAACGAACCAATCCACCTTTAATTCCCACTTCCTCCCAAGCCTCTCTGGACAGCAACTTCTGGCACTCCATCAGTCCCCTTTTATCCCAGTTTCTTTTTATAAATCCAAGGTCAGGTTTCCTCTCCCATCTCATGTGATGTGCTGGACTGAAGTTCTGCCAGCGTGGTTGGGCCACTCCGCTGCCAAACCCCATCCCGTGCCACAGCACTCCTTACCAGACTGTTCCACCGCCCCACCGCACCGTGCCTTTCACTCAGCATTCTTCTCGTGTTTAGAGAGAAATAAAGAAGAAATGGAAATACCAACTTTTACAGCGACGCCTCATTTCAACCTAGAGGGGAAAAGCCCCACTGCAGCCGAGTCACGGCCCCGGCTTCGCCCCCCATCCCTGCCCCGGCCCTCACCTCCTCCTCGCTCTCGCTGCGGAAGCACAGGCAGGCCGCCCGCTTCTTGTAGCCGTCCCCATCGTAGGTGCGCGTCTGGTTGGACTTGAGCTTCATCATCCTCCGCTCCGAGGGGCGGCGGGGTCGGGCCGGAGCGCGGCGAGGCCCACGGCCTAGAGGGCGAGGGCGGGCAGGACCCGCCGGGGCTCCCGCGAGGGGCGGGCGGGGAAG